>VYXF01009617.1:1072666-1105593 GCA_013397295.1 Polioptila caerulea
TCCCCTCCGCTTTTTTGTCTTAAGAATGTGTCTTTACAAAAGTGTAACAACTTCTCATTGGCTCTATTGAAACAATGCCACCCTATGACAGCAACAAAATAATTTCTAATAAAATGGGCATATTTTATTCCATTTCATCCTTTAGCCCAAGCATCATTACATACAATGTGCACATTATATTATAAAAAAAGGCAGTTAACAATAAAGCCCAAATTAATTAAAGTACTTGGCTTGTATAGTAAGACTTACCAAAAATTCTTATTCTTACATGTGATTATAATTTTTGAAAATGAACACACAATTCAAGATCTTAGTTATGTGAAATGAATAGGGTTAATGACTGAAAAAAGAGAAAACAATCTTATTATATGAGAAAAGATTTATGTGTATATATAGAGAGAGATATACATAAATATATATTAAAATTTGCTGTGTAGATACAAATTAACCAACATGTTCTTCAGTTCAGCCAGAGTATTCTTTTTTTTTTATACAATGTTGGGGTGGTATTAAAAATACAGTTTTGTCAGTGTTTTTTCTTTGTTTCTTTGGTTAGGTTATTTTGTAGTATATATTTTTTCTCCACTTTGGATGGAGTGAGTCCATAAAAAAAACTGAGTGAGTTTTGAAAAGTTTTCCGTTATAATGACATTTTGACCTCAACAAAATCATAAAATTATAGAATAATTCAGGCTGGAACATACCTCATGAGGTCTTTCATCCAAACTCTTCCTCACAGCAGGGTCAAAAAAGAATAGAGACTAAGTTGTTCAAGGCTGTATCCAGTCAGGTCTTGAAAATCTCCAGGAGCAGAGGCTGCAAAACGACCTGGAAAACTTACTCTACTGTTTAATTATGGTCATAATTTTGTCCTTATGTCAGAATCTCCCTTTTGAATTTTTGGTCATTGCCTCTCAACCTCCTGACATGCTGTGAATAGTCTGTCTGCATCTCCTTTCCATCTTCCCCAGGGACACTGAGGATCTCCTTAAATGCCCTGGAAGCTGCCCCTTTTTCAGCAGGAGTGGAAGGCATCTTCAATGACATTGCAGAGTTACATTTTTCTTCTCAGGATAAATTTCACATCAAGAATTTTCTCCCTCTTTAGAAACATGAGTTTTGAATTTTTCTGTACTTTATGTAAAATCTTTCATACTTTCACAGGATTTATAAATTCATTTAATCCACTTACTGCCTAGCAGATCTGGAAACATCAACTCTTCAGTAACTTTCTCGGCTCAGCACCATAAATTGCAGGCAGTGTCTTTAATGTGAGTTCTTGGGCTTTATTTTACTTTCTTATCTGAATTTGTTAACTTCTAGTCTGTGAGTCTGAGAATTTCTAAACAGGCCTTTGGCAAGCTGTGGGGATAATGTTTATGTGAAACAATTTGGTTATTTGATGCGTTCAGTGTTTGTATGTATTAGTAACTGTGTACCAAAATAATATTTACCCTAGACTGTGATTTAAAATGTAAGAAATTCATTATAAGACTGTACTCAGAATTGCCTTAATCCATAAAGATATTTTTCTTAAAATAAAATCTAGCATTGAATACAATCTCATCATCACTGGAGGGAGACTAATCTTTATCAGGTTCGCCCCTTAGCCAGGGAAGTGTTCCCAGCACAGGCTGCATAATTTTAGTACAGACTTGTGGTGCTGGGTTACTAGAGAGGGAAGAGGAATTCTGAACTAACCCTGGCTGCTGAGCAGTGTTGCAGTTTCTGTCAGCTAGAGGGAAGTGCTAGCACTGGGCAGTAGCTCTGTGTGTGTATATGCAAGAGGTGCAAAGAAGGAGGAGCTCAATGGGTACTAAGTTGGCTGCAACCTTTCCTTCTCCCTTCTTCTCAGCAAGTTTATGGCTAGGAAAGAAAGTAACCCCCCAGTACTGCCTAACTGTGGTCCTTTGCAAGAGAACTTACTCTTGAAGACCTTTGTATTCAAAACTTTGAAACACAGTTTGGTTTTTTTCCTTAAATTCACAAAATGCAGGAATATGTCAAGTATGAAGATGGTGAGGGCAAAGTCTCTCAGAAAGTGGGCAATAAAGGGAGGGAAGTGTGTCTAGCATTGCAATCAAACAACCCTTTTTAGTGAAAATTTGTCTGCTGGGTAAAATCAGAGATTCTCTTCTGAAATATGAAGCAGTGATGAGTGATATTAGCTGATTATATGGTTCTGTATAACTTTGCACATTTTTCTTAGTGTAGATCACCATAAGAGTGCCCAAAGAATAATTATCTTGGTAATTTATTAATCTCAGAAGAATATATTGTATAGCTTTGCGGTATATTTATAAAAAGCTGTGCTATTCTTTATCCTACAGACAACACTCATCTATCTATCTATCTATCTATCTATCTATCTATCTATCTATCTATCTATCTATCTATCTATCTATCTATCCGGTTTTTTGGGGTTTTTTTTTGCAATAAATTTTGGACACTATCAAAAGTATATTTGATTTATGCATGTATATATGCATTATTCAGGATTATTGAGGAGTGTTCTAATGCATTTCAGAAGGCATTTTTTATATCCTATTTCTGAAAGGAAAAAAAAAATCATAATATTAAATGTTTAAAAGCTGTTTAAAATTCTAGACATTTTAACTTTGAAATCTGAGTTCCCTATTCTGTCTTTATTGCATATTAAATTCTGAAGTCTAGGAAAATATGAGAAATGCAGAGAAGTTTCTTTTTCAATCATTGCCTAAGCTGCTAGGACAATTTTGGGCCCTGGATTATAAATTTACCTCAACCAAGCTAGAAAATTAGATTAAGGCAGAACTTCAAATCAGATGCTTCACCTGAGTATTACACATGCAAACTATGTATACATGCAAACTATCATAATTTTGAAAGCAATGACAGAATATAGACAAAAGCTGAGTTCTTTAGAAGACACTTAGGCACTTTGGTGCTCACTGCTGCAGAGCCTTGGGGACAGACACAAAATGTGACATAGGCAACAAAGGTGAGAGTCATAATTGCAAGTGATATGTCTTAATTTTAGCTGTCCAATTAATTACCAGATTAATTACCCTAGATTACTTTTATGGCCATGGTGAGGAGAGCTTAACACAGCCAGATCCTAGGTATAACTTTAAGAACATGCACTTAGTTTTCCTGCATCCCTCAAATTTCTAAATAATGCTTTTTACCATCTCTCCACTTCCATCAGGTGAGAAGATAATACAAGGCTGGCTAAGACTGCTGAAAGAACTGTGAAAAAGAAGGGCGCATTAAAATGTTGAAAAACAGACCTAAGATGATCAGCATGTGGATGGTGACTGCACAAAACCAACCAAACAAGCAAACAAAAAACCCCAACCCCTAGAAAAGGGGGAAAAAAGCAGCTGAGTCTGGAAAATGTGCTATCAACTTTTGAATAATCCTCTGAAGAGATGTCCTTTTTCAAAAAGCCCAGATCCTGAAATACTTAGTTGCCAACCATGCAATTTGGGAGATTTTGTCTTTTTTCAGCACTTGCAGTTACTTGTGCAACAGAAGATACTAACAGTATGAAAGAGAAAAGTGGAGCAAGACCTGGTAGTCACAGGGAATGTTGTGAGTTCCTATGACAACTGAGGACTGTCTGGAGGCTGCAAAAGAATCCCATCTTGAATACATGCTACTTAAAATGATCAAAGTGGAAATTTTCCTTTTATTCTTGAATTTTCATTCAGAATTAGTTGCCTGCTTAGTACCAAGCTGAATACTAATAACATTCAGTACCATGACAAAGGCTGTGGTTGCAGAGAAGGTTTTGTGAATAATGCAAAACTTATATTCCACAAAAATTATTAATAAAACTACCATAGGGAGAAAAGTTCTGCATGTTTATTCATTAATTTTAGCTTCCTTTGCTTTTAAAAATGATAGCTTATAAATAGTTCACTGTACAGGCCATGGGCTAGACTGATAAATTTTCATGTGTTTGTCATGGGGAAAATATTAAATTTCATGCTTTGTCACAGATTAATAGGAAAACCATATAAATACTATGCAGAAAATGTATATAATTTCAGTCATGCCTAGAAGAAAAACAGAATTAAGTAAGAGTTTACATAGGAAAAGAATGGCAATACAATGTTGAGTCATCTTGAAACTTCTCTACAGTGAGGGAGAACCCCATAATATACTGGCTTTGTCCCTGTTGTGTGTATATACTGAAAAGGAAGGACATTAAATCATCACATGTTTCTGTGTGATCTATCTCTTCTAAATACTCAGCTGTCATCTAAGGTAATAACCCTAGGTTCTTCTCATAGAAAGAAACAGGCATTTCCTGAGGATGTTTTTCACTCACACTCAAATTTAAAGATGAGATTAAGTGCCTTCTGTATTCTTCTGGAACAATCTGCTCCAGTAAGGTCAGTCTCACATTTTGTGTGGGCCTGTGGGATGACTGATGGTTCTATTCCTTTTCATACAAGACATTAGAAAGTGTCGAATAAGGCAGTGGAGAAGAATAAGAACAAACCACGAGGAATTGGTCTTTTCTGGATGTCAGAACAAAGAATTAGTGCTTGTCTGTATCAAGGAACCTTAAAAATTGTAAATTACTCAAAAGGTAAACTATGATATAAACATTATTAAAGAGCCTAGCATTTTCTGTTGCAACGACTTATGGAAGAGACTTCAATGTGTCAAAAATTGAATTCTGTATGACTGAAAAATATACTTCAGTATTTCCTAAATTATTAAGATATGTGTTATCTATCGCACATAATTTCTTTGTAAAGACCTCTCATTTTTCTTACTGGAATTCATCAATATATCATAATAGCTTTTGGGTTTTTAGTCACTTTGAAGTAATACACGATCCAGCAAGTATTTTATCTTTATTTCTTTCTACTGTACCTCTGTAACATGAACTATTTCCCTCTCTTGATTTCAGCATTGCTGCTCTTGGGGTACTGTCATGCTATGCTCCATCAGTTGAAGCAATAATCATATAATCAGCAATTATGCCTTCTCTGGGAGTATCACCAAGTGCCTCATAACTCTTTTTCTACAATATTTCACTGACACATTTAATCTCAAATGTTAATCTAGAAAACTGATAATGTCCTCCTGGAGATATAGAGGTACCTAAAAAGAGATGTACCAATCTAATTTCACCTGCCAGACCCCATGTTTCTTACCTGAAACTGTAAAAAGTTGCTTGATTTTTAATTGATGTTGCAAATCTTCTGGTGCCAGTTCTGAGTAATGGTAATAGCCATGGTGTCATTTAACCTTTCGGTGTTAAGCATAGAGTCTTTCTTTATTTTTTCTTTGATTTTTTCTGATCCAATAGACGTGCTGATGCATTTTCTAATATTATCAATTGCCCTTTTTTTTACTGGCTAAGGACAAAATTTTGATACTTTCAAACACTTCAAACATGCTTTAATCCATAGTTTGTTGCCTAACTTTACTGTTGATTATAGTGAAATTATTCATGCAGCCTAACAACTGCGTTTTAGGCATTCGAAGTGTAGCAGAATTTATCTTACTGGAAATATATATATCTAATACAACATTTATTTCTATGCAAATATGCTCAGATTCTCCAATTCCTTTAAATATATCCATGGCACACTATGACAATATCTTCTCTGGATGTTAAACTTATCGTTAAATGTCTCTCACCTATATACTCAGCATGTAACGGATGGTCATTCAGTTATGAAATGCCTTTGCTTTTTTTGCTGTCACTTCCAGCTTCACCACTTCTTTTGATAAATTGGGGTACATCCTCTCCTGGTAGAAGTAGATGAAATATCAGTATTTGCTTTACTTTGCAAAAAAAAGAGTTTTTTGTGGAGTTTCAGAATATGGGTTCTTTTAGAACAGAAGACTGTTGTTTTATTCTCGATGCTGGCTTCCAGACCAAATTTGTCAGAAAAGCTGTCAAGGACTTTAGACATATTTTTGTTTTATTTTTTCCTTCAGCTCTCCTGGTTGCCTCAGCATGAGTGATATGCCAGCTCAGGACACAGAACAAACTGGAACTATTTAATAGTGTAGAAGCTACATGGAGCTTAATATTGCAACTCTCTGCACTTCTCTCTTTATTAAGAATTTAACCTTTGCTCTTCTCCTACTTCTAATGTTACCATGAGGCTTATCCAACATCATTGCACATGCTATGTGTCTTCTAATATCTGTAAATTCTGTACTTCTGTTCATAGAGACTTTAGATTGCTTAGGTAAATACTTTGCTTGTATATCACATACTTTCAAATTCATTGGATAAATTAGTACCTCTTTGTAAATGGGATTAGGTACTATTTATTGGAGTAGAAGTAACTGTAAGGGGAAAGAACATTTTTTTAAAGGAATTTCAATTTTTAATCCCAGAATGGAAATATTACTTAATAATGGCAAGGGATTCTCCCTTTAGGCCTTAATAAGACCTAAAATTTGAAAATTAAAAAAGAATGGCTATTGATGGTAACAGACAACAAGCATACATAAACATATTTGGTAAACATAAACAGATTTGATAAAACAGAATTTATTTTCTTTCTAGGCTGTTTATAAATAATTAAAACACTTGCTCAGTAAATTTCCAAACAAACCTCTTTCTGATACTCTGTAAAACGAACAGAAAACATGGTCATTTTGGAACTTTCACCACCCTGAAGAGATGTACACAGTCTTTCTGCAAAAATGGACCAGTGTTTTATCAATTATCTTCCACAAAAAGTTAAAAAAAAACCAAAAAAAAGCTGTATTACAGCAGCACTCTCACCATTCTTGTGTATTTACTAATGAAAATAATGTTTATGACTTTAAGATGATGACAAATACAAAAACCAAGAGGCTAAATTCAAAAAAGAAGGTTCATGCTACTAAGTGATTTTACATAGATGGCAAGGTAATAAAGCTGAAAAAGAAGACTGACAAAGTACTACATAAACAAAGATGTAAGTAGATTAACCCCACAAACACAGAACTCTTAGGAAATAGTTTTATTTGTTCTATTTGTTCAAGGACTAGCTAACAACTCATATCTTTTAGAAGGCTGTTTTCATTGTTCATTCAGTGTTTTGCAAAGTCAGGATGGTGAAGAACAAGATAAAAGTCCATTGCTGTGATGAAGGAGGCATGTAGGCTGAAAAAAAATGTAGTATCTTTTGAAAGTGCTCTCAAATTATCTATAGTCTTCTTCACCCCAGTCCTGCTAAGGAGAGCAATTCTAGAAAATCCTTTTATCTCTAGCATGGAACTCTTCTTGTGTTTATCCTCAAAGAACACAGAAGTTTTGGAAACTATTGATGTCAGCAATCAGCCCTGGTTAGTAATACGGCTCTGGCTGTGCTTTGAAGATACGTGGGAAATCTTGGATCTGCTGAGGCACTGGTAACTTTAGATCACTCTCACCTTTAGCTTTGCTGCTTCTTCCCTTCTGTGGAAAGCTCTGTGGTTTGTCAGTCATTCAAAAGGTCTCTGAAAAACTTGCAACAAAAGATAGTTACCAGAGAGCAACTTTCTCTGCTAAAAAAAAAAAATAAAAGCCAGAGCCAGAAGCTGGACCTTTCATGAAAAAAATACTAAGGATAGTAACACTTCTGTTTGGAGTGGATGGCACCGTAGGGATTGGGTGATATGAGTGGCTGGGGTGTAGGGGAAAATGTTAGGAGGATCCACAATCAAAGTACAAGTGAAGATAATTCTAGTGAGATTACAAAAATGAGGCAATTTATGGCTTAATTGGTATATCATATCTGCAATAGAGTTGGAGATTTTATTGGTTTTGTCTCAGATTTTTTAAGAGAATGAACTTTTTCTCACATTACCTGTAATGAGTAGTGAAGGGGATGTTCAGTGTCTGAGGTGGCAAAAACTGTCGCTGTGCTTTGTATATTTAGCTCAGCAGAAACTTCTCATTTGGTCTCACTGTAACCAAACCTGACCAATCCAATATTCTTTTTCCTCATGTGTCTTCTACTTGTTCTTATTCATAAGATGCAGACTTACAATACTTAAAGGGGACCTGTATGAAAGATGGGGAAGAACCTTTCAGCAGAGTCTCTTGCAATAGTTCAAGGGTAGATTTAGATTAGACAGAAGGAAAAAAAGAAGTTTTTTAGGATGGAGGTGGTAAAACACTAGAACAGGTTTCCAATAGATGTGGTAGAAAACAGTCCAGGTCAGGTTGGATGGGGTTCTGAACAACCTGATCTAGTTGAAGATGTCCCTGTTCATTGCAGAAGCCATTGACCAGACTCAATCCATAGGAAAGTTTGTTTCCTCCCTGGGGCCTGGGTAAGAGACATCACCAAGAAACTTCCCAGCCTGGGATGGCCCATTGATTATTACCAGCAACTGATTTCCCACAAGGTAACCAACAAAGACCCAACAAGAAGGCTGTAGACAAACAAAAGGGATTTCAGTGCCTTGAGGCAACAGGTCAAGAGATCTGGAGAACAGGTTGTGTTCCCTTCTGTCCTAAGAGTCCTGGACAGGTCAGAAGAATTACACCTTATCATCATTAGCAGTGCCATTAACAGTGACATTAGCATCTTCTTTCTCCAAACTTTCATTGGGATCATTTTCATTTGGGTAAATTTTTAATGCATTCAGCCTTCAGTTATTAATATAAGTTGTAGCCTTTACATGCCTGTGGAGTTAAGTTACTGTCTACTTCATGTGTTCACAGATTTGGCAGGAAAAAATGAAGCTGTATTTGCAAGTTCTGGGACAGCTTTGTGTGCTGATGATTCAGCCATTTTCTGAATTTCCAGATTCTCTTTGGCCTTTGTTGTCCAGACATATTTTTTTTTATTATTATTCAACAGGCTGAATTAAGGCCTCCAAGATCTCTGCCAAATTCCTTTATAAGCTTTTATGACCTGACCAAGATGGAACAGGAGGCATGGCAGGAGTTTGCAAGAATAAATTTTGACACGTTTTGCCAGAACAGCTGGCAATAGCCTTAATGGATACCAGTTGTTGCACTTTTAGGAGGGGATAGAGAACATGTAAATTCTTCCTGTTTCTAAAAGAGATATGTGAAATCTCTAATGCATGCACAAATTCAGGGAAAGTCAGTTGGGAAAGGTGCTCTTTTTGTGCAAGGTTTTTTTTTTTCAATACATATTCAAGCTTTCCCTTTACAAGAAAAGCATTAAATCTGTTGCATTCCAGAGAGATGTGTAGATTTCTAAGTAGTTCGAATATATCATCAGTTCCATGGAATTGACATAACTTAGATACAGTGCACAATATGTACTTTTGTTGACAGCAATATAACATCCATTGTTTCAGTGTAAGAAAATGAATATTTTATTTGATTTTTGTTATTAAAATTGTTTAGTAACTCAAGCTATTTTTCAAAGTCTCTTAAAAAAAAGCAACTGTAAAATATCAAAATGCATATGGCAGGTGACATCACAAGCACTATATGCATCACTTGCTTTTCTGAGTGGATAATACCACAGGTTAAGAAAGGAGACCTTTCCCAAATACCTCGTGCATGATTTTATGGAGCCCACGTGGAGGGCTACAAAGTTATCCTTTTGTTAACACTTGTAAACACAGGTAAACACAGGTTTGCATGAACACAATTCATATTGTTCAAGTCCATCTCCAATTCTGGGACACCTTTACCCTGAAATACCAGTTGCAGATAGAATGCCATTTGATGTAGGTATGGATGACAATAAGATTTGAAATATTGCTGCTTGTCATTCAAATTTGTAGTTGCCAGTGAGGAGGCCCTGTGATTACTTGATTTCATGACAAGAGCGAAAGGAAAATAAGTTTGACAGCCAGTATGGGCAAGCACACAGACTCTTTAATGAATGAAAAAATGAATTTTTTTTCTCATAAGATGGTCAGTATATTATACAAACATTTGATCTAGATTTTGAACCGCCTCAATATCTGAGATTTGTAGTCCAATGCTGAAGTTCAGTCATAGTTTTTCTGGGAGACTATATGGGGTAGTTATAAAAAAAAAATGATGCAGAATGAATTTATGAAATACATATTTCAAGTCTGTTGATTGGTGCTATATTAAAAAAATGTATTATTAAAGAGTTAGTTACAAATGGTTCTCGTACAATGTCAGCATAAGTATGACATAGATAAAAGAAACAGCATTTGAATTCTCTCCAATAAATGTCATGAAGTTTCACTAATGAAAGCATCAAATGCCAGTGCTGACCTCTGGACATACACACAGTGAAAATATGGATGCCTTCTGTGTCAGTTGGTGCAGAATTCAAGGACTAGTTAACAGTCAACAATCCTTCATCAAACCTGGATTGCACATATATGGTTTACATGGGTTTTTTCTCACTTATTTTGGTAAAAGTAAAAACTATTCAATGAACTAAGGACTTGAGCCACTAAACCAGGTGAAGAAATTCTCTTCTGGGTGGGATATGGATGGTCCAATTGCATACTGGACTCAAAGACTGTGTCACAGAGGATGAGCAGTGATGCTTAAAAGGCCTTCAGAGTTCCAAGAAGGATATAAAGATTTTAATGGGACTGTGTAAGAAATGGATAAGATTCACCAGTGGTCAGACAATACTTTCATTTTATTGAGTTAGAAAATGTTTTGGTCTGGTAATCATAATAACATGAAAGTAGCTGCATATTTCCCTACATTATTCTAAGAAATATCTAGAGTAGACAATCAGTATTTAACTTTCTCTGCAAAAGTAATTCTTACATTAATAATAGCTGCTATAATGCCTGTGTCTATTTATTTATGAGGCATGAGACAATTGAAGTTCTCAGTCTGTCAGTTATTCAGATGAATCTTTCATAAATAATATCTGATGGCTTTCATAGTTTATTTTCAGGTTGTAACTTTATAGTTTTCTCAGAATGCTACACACTATACAAACAGATTTTCTTTACATTCAGCTTAAACTTAAGAAACTTTTGATTTGTTCATTAATAATTGCTTGTTTACTCCCATCAACCTCTCTCTCTGTCTTAAGAATTGACTTCCGTGGGAAAAGCAGTGTAAGCAGCTGGTCTTTAAAGGGAAATGCCAAAGTAGGATTTTAGGGAGAAAAGTGAAGAGGTAAAAAAAGAGGAAAAATAAAGTAGAGAAAATCAGAAAGAGAATAAGCTGATTAAAGCCTTGTATTGGTTTGCATCATAAGTATTTTGTTTTTTGGTTTTGGGGGGGTGGGGGCAGGGCAGGCTGGGCTACAGGAGTGTGTTCTGTGAGATGCCAGAAACTCCCCCCTATGCATATGTATCAGTTTATCATATCTGCAGAGAAGATGGTAGAAAAATATGTATAAAAAAACTTCCACCTATCAGTATAACAACTTGTAACAGAAACAAAATAATGCTCTCTTTGTCAGGATTTAACCTAACAAGGCCAAGAACTAGATTTCTATATTACTTTCCTGGCTGCTGCTTTTTCTAAAGCTTAGGTGAAAGTGTGCTTGGGAGAACTGAGATATATGTTCTTGTTACCCACATAATATATAATTCAATGCACTGTTATGCTTTATTCTCCTAAGCTTGCTTGCTGCACTCTCCTTTAAATAATATTTTTACCTAAATTTCCCATTTAATTTTTAAATGGCCAGCTGTGATTTCCTCTGATAACACTGGGAATGGCAAAAGTTGGATCAATCTTTTATCAATCAATTATCAATCTTTATCAATCAATCAATTATTTGCCATTCCTACTCATTTCTATGCTTCAGGAAACAGACATGTGCTCTTCAGGACAGGATTTTATAATCATATGTATTTATTTAAATTTTGTTTATTCACCACTTTTTAAGCAATAGCTGAGTAAATTAAATCAGGTTAAAGGTTATATGTATAAGAATTCAAGGGAAATTTTTGCACAGTAAGTCTCTGCTCAAGGTCAAAAATTTGGATACTGCATAAAATCTGTTAGTTGCTCTCCACTCAGTCCAGCAATTAAGCCACAGAGGCAGAACTTGAAAGTGAAAAACAATAGCCAATTAACAGAGATAACTGTATTGTAGAAAAGAAACATGAGAAATACAAATAGAGGGAAATGAAACTGCAGGGTGTTTGGAGGTTTATGAAAGTAAAATGAGGAAACCACATCAAAATTTAATATTCAGAAAAATAAAACATAACCAAATGAAAATCCTGTTTACCTTCAAGAAGAAAAGAAGAGGAAACAAAAATAATCTATGACATAAAGAAATTTTACGGGTAACTAGTGGTTTGCATGAACAGAATGAGGAAAATATCTAATTAAATCCACCCTCTGTTGGCATGAAAGAGAAGCTGCATATAATTTTTCCAGCTCTAAGAATTACAAACTTTTGATCCTTAGAGCCAAATTTTTTAAAAATTAAGACAAAATAAGGGCATTTATATATAAATATTCTTTGCAGTTTTCTTTAGTCTGCTCAGTCACAAAAGACTTAGGAACAAATAAGGCAGACTTATAACAACTTAAAAGAAAAATACCAAAGGTATCTTCTGGTTTTTGGGAAATGCAGCCCTCTTCACTGTTCATAAATAAGGCTAGCATTTGCACACATGTTTACTGAGACTCCTGATCTATCAGCTGACCTTGTGTGATCTCCACAAGAATTTGAATAATGAGGAGAACAATGGAGAAATACAAATTCATGCTTTCTAAAGGAGTTGGATTTAATTTCTCTGTTTATTTATGCAAAGATTCTACAGACAAGTGGAATGGTTATTAAGATTTCCAAGAATCACTGAACCAAAGAATGGTTGAGGTTGGAATGGTGGAGGTTGGAGTGGTACAGGTCGGCTTCTCTGGAGATCATCTCTTCCAACCCTTCTACACAATCCATCTGGAGCCAGTTGCCCAAGATTTTGAACAAATGGCTTTTGAATATCTCCAAGGATGGAGACTCCACACAGTGAAATAGTGTTTTCTGGCTGAAATAGTGTTCAGACAGAACTCCCTGTGTTTCTGTCTGTGTCCATTGTCTCTGGTCCTATTGCTGGACATCACTGAAAAGACCCTGGCTCTGTCCTTCGTGTATTTACATACATTGATAAGGTCACTCTAAGCCTTCTATTTTCTACACTGAACAATTCCAGATCTCTCAGACTTTCCTCATACAGGTGCTCCTGTCCCTTAATCATCCTGGTTACCATTCCAGTGAATGCTCTCCAGAATGTCCATGTCTCTTTTGTACAGGGAGCCCAGAACTGGGCACAGCTGTCCAGGTGTGGCCTCACCAGTGCCAAAATAAAGGGGAAGCAACATTGACTCACCTACAGGAAATTTTTTTGTCTACTGCAGCTGAGGGTACTATTTGCCTTGTTTCCAGCAAGGGTGAATTGAATTGTTCAGAGCTGAATATGTTCAAACTGGTGTTCACCAGTACCCCCAGGCTCTTTTCTGACAAGCTGCTTCACAACTGGTTGGTCCTCATGGGATTGTTCCTCCTGAGGTTTGGGATGTTAAATTTTCCCCTGTTGAACATCATGAGGCTACTGCTGGCCTTTTTCTCCAGTTTTTCAAGGTCCCTCTGTTTGGTAGGCTGACCCTCTGTCAAGTCATTCACTCCTAGTGCTTTGGTGTCATCTTCAGGCTAGCTGAGGGCACACTGCTGAGGTTTGCTTGAGAAGCTGACAAAGAAAATATGAAATAGTCAGCTGTAGGCAAGTGGAGGAGGCACATTTTCTAGAACAGAGGTTAACAGGATAAGATTAACCAGCACCTGTTAATCCACCACGGAGGCAAGCTGCTTGTGATGTCCCACATGGCACACTTTTAGAAAGGGAAGAATTAGTGACTTTTCTGACACTGTTTGGCAGAGTTTTAATCCAAGTAGTTAGAATAGTATTACTACAGTAGCTATTTAGAGATTTTAGATTAGCTGTATGTTTAGAAAGATGGCTGTCCATCATACCCATATTTTTAGTTCCTAACTACACATTGTGTCCATAATTGAGATCTTTCATAAGCTTTAAAAACAACTAATGGACAATGACACTGCTGTGTTAAAAATTAAAAGCTTCTTAATGTGTTTGTGACAACAGTTATGTTATTCTGTGTCAAAGCTGATCTCCAAGTTCCAAAGACACAGCATTCTTTCTAAGAGAAATTGGCTTTTGGATATGTTTTTCAGGACTAAGAGGATTCCCAACTGCTGTGATCAACAGTGAAAACTGTGAAATCTTCCACTTTCAAGTTCCAGTATCTGTTAAAGTAAAATGATGAAAGCAAATTGATTATTTCTATCTGCCATAGAAATATAAAAAAGTTTCCACTAATGAAACAAGATTTTATTTTCCTCAACTCAGCTTTTATTGTCTGGAACCGAACAACGAACAGAAATGTCAGAAAGTATCTTTACTATTTATATTGTTCATAAAGAATCAAATCAGTTGTGATAGATAAACTGCTAAGGTTCAATAAATAAATGAATTTATTGAATGCCCTGAGGCATAGCTCCTATTGTATCAGCTGATGCAGGAGAAGTGGTGTACCTGCTATCAGCAATCTCTCTAGAAGAGTATTTGTGTTTTGTCAGCATTCTTCATTTCTTACACCAAAAACCTGTCACCAAAGGGAATAGGAAATGGGCTACACTGAGATATCACTTATATACCTTCAAAACTCTGCTTGCTGTAGTCTTTAAAATTATGAGCCTCGTATCTTAATTTCCCAAACAAACACGGTGTCTGTGATTACACTGTCCATTTGTCTGTCTCTTTTCACCTATTTGTCTTTCTTTCAATAAAATGAATCACCTAACCAGGTTCCACCAAATTTCACTGAAGTCTCATAAATTCACAAGATTTTTGTGAGGATCACTAGTGGGATAAATGTGCAGGTGAGAAAGGACTGGGAAAGGGAGAGGAAGAGGGAGACTAAACTGGGTGAAAAGCTGAATTGAGTGCACAAGGCTGAAAAAGCAAAAAGGAGATATCAGATTATGTAGGGAGAGAGAATGTTAACACAAAGTTAAAGGAAAGAATTTATCTGTGTGACATACTAGCCAAATCAGTCAAGTCTACACAAGTATCACTATTTGAAGCTTCCTGTTAACAATAGTTCTTTAAAAGGAGATAGAATACATAATATTCTGTGTATGAATATGGTGTAATTATTACATTGTGCCCATGTGATGAAGACTGAAAACACAAAGTAATTAAAGTGCTGTCCTTTAGAAGATGAAAGCTGTGAAATTACTGTGTGCCATAATTGGAAGTTCCAATTTCAAGTGTAAAAACCACTTCTCTCAATTTATACTTTTATAATAACTAACACTTAAAGTGTTTTTTTTCTTTTCCATTTGATTAAGTTCCAGACAAATTACTTTTGCCCATTTGGACTTGCCCACATTTTGTACTCTGCAGGGCTGATATACACTGGCAGCTACAGCTGAAAAGTCAAATTGAAATACAGCTATTGTTTCTTCAAGGAGATATTTCACATACAATATAAACATTTAAAATATCGAAGTGATGGCTTAAGTCCTTGGAATGTGTACATGACATAGCAAAAGTGTCAATATCAAAGTGAATACTAAACAAATGTCAAGTGAAAAATCAGATAATTTAAAATGCAAACACATCTTATAAATATGAAAGCTGGAGATAAAAAACAGTGGAAGAGTACAAACCTGCACATGCTTAGAATAAAGTTTCAAGAATGTTACAAGGATAATATAGGATCGCATGTCCATATCTCAGTGATTTATATCAGAAGTATTTGAAATACCTATCAACAGTTCTAAATCTCTAGTTAAAAGTCTTTAACCATCTTTTTAGAAATACCACTTTCACATGCTTTCTTTAAATATTCAGGGACTTGTTTATTGAGACTAGATTAATGAATGTGCTCACTCACGATGTTTTGAACAAAAATAGGGCAAGGCTATGCACAGATATGCTCCTTATTGGGATGTTTTGTTTGTGTTTTCTTTTCTAATGGGGATAGGGCTGCAGCTCATGACCAGAAAACTGGACCAAGAGCTGACAAACATTGCCAGGAGGTGAAAATGCTGACATAACACCACATGTAACTCTCTTTGTTTCCTCACCTCAGGCTAGCTCTTTGATGAAGCAAAGGGCAGGGTTCTGTCTTCTGGGGACTCTCAGATGCATTATACTGAATTAAGCCTCAAGGCTATTCTCTCTAAAAACTAGAATTAAGACTTCAATAGTGCTCAGCCAATTTTGTAAAGAGCTGATTTCTTGTAAGCATATGTGTCAGGCACACAGGAAAGAGAGTTGATTCTTCTCAAAATTGCATTGACAAAAGTGCTGTTGGGCATTTATTTGCATTCTCTGTACTTAGTACTTATTATACAGAGGTCTGATACAACACCTTCACTAATTTTTAGCAGCTACAAGGACATGCATTTGTTCTTACCCTGACAGATATCTGTTTTTAGGATGTGGTGGCCCTGCTGTGTTTTCTGATTTTTCAAGCTGAGAAAAAAACTTCAATTATGACCTTTTCCAAATATTTGATAATTTCTTCAATGTATCGGGCATAGATTTAATAATTAGTCAATCTACTTTGCTTCTGGAGCAGTAGAAATTAAGAGTCTGTAACTGGAGTTGTACAGGTGTTATTATCCACCCTTGAGACTCCACAAGCAGAGTAGTCTTCCTCAAATACATCCAACTAAATTTGGTAAGAATGTGCTAAACTAGAGATTCAGTCAAATGCAGTCAGACAGCAGCTGTTGTGATATTGCCAGTAATGCCCTGCATAATTTTCAGCTTTCTATTTTATTCTAAAAGCCCATTGCAATGGGACATGACCATTATCACAATGGATAATACCAGAGATAAGCCACAGCAATGCTTTTCCTTATGCAAAGTGATGTACTTGTTGAAACATAAACCTTCTGGGGAAAAGTAACTCTTGTTGCTACATGCATTAATCATTCAATTAAGAGATTTTTCTTTAGCCTTTGTGTGTACAGCCTTCCTAACTGACTCCCCATTTTTGGTGCATTTGTTTCTCACAAGGTGGGTACACAGCGGATGTCTCAGGGACATTTGACTTGGCTTCGCTCTTCCAGTCTGTACATCTAAGGCTTGACACATCATAGCTATGCTGCAAAACCAAGTTGGGTTCAAGACCAGTCCCACCAAGAGCAGCACAGAGCATATTTATAGAGAAATCAATCTGTCTGATTGCCATAACATCAGGCATACCCAGGTAACTTCTTGTGGGCCCCCTGCTGTGACAGCCAGGTGGAAAAATGCTAGGGAGAAAGTTCCTTTCCTTGTTCAGAGCAGTCCACACATTCTCCCTCTGTCTGTCCTGTGCATATCCTTCCTGGGGAATACATCTTTTTTATGTTACTCTGTAGTGAAAGGGAGCCATGCAGATGAGAAACCCACAGTGCCAGTTATTATCTTGGGCAAAAGCAAATCAGGGAAAATGCTGACTGACAGGCTGGTTTACTGCATAATTAACCCCTTTACTCACACCTTAAATCAGTCTTGTGTCAATGTCCCCCATCCGTATCTGTAATGATTGTTTGCACTGGCTCCTGATTGATCAGGAAAGGTTTACTTATACTGGATGTAAGGACAGCCTCTCAGAAAGGCCATTGATTAAAAAGACACATGAGCCAGCTTGTACAGCTTCCAAACTTTTTTAACCTGTATCTATTCATTTATTTACTTGTTTTTTCGTTCCCTTTTGATTTCAATTGTACTCTCTCAAAGGGAATCAGTGCATAGAGAAATTTAAGATGCTTTTAACAGAGACTGAGATTTTAAGTTAAGTGGCTGTTGGAGATGTTGAAATACAGATTGTAGAGACTGAGTGTAGGCAACCCAGAAGTGTTATGTGCCATGATGTTTCTTTTTGCTGGCTGAAGAAGGAACATCCATGTTGAAATGTCAGCCGCAAGTTTATTTCCAGAGAATTTCAGATCAGACAGGTTCTGGGTCACAAGTTTGTTCTCAAGTTTGCATCTAAAGGGTGACAAGGTCATGCCAAAAAAAAGTCATCTTCACAGTGTCATATCAAGTATGAGCATAATCTATTCAGACATGGATTTGAGTCTACCACATCCCTATTTGTAGCAAAAATCAAGGGAGAAATATTTAAAGTACTGATCACTTAATTTATTCATTTCTTTAGATTTTTTTTAAATATTCATACATTCAAAGCTCTGGGTGCACATGAAAAATGTTAATAGAAAACCCAGGAACATAATGAAATCATATAATACATGTCTCAGAGCTACTTTGTCAGAGAAAACTTCTGCACTCTAAAAGGCTTTATTGTTCTCCAGAGTTATCTGATATTTCCCCCTTCTTTTTATTTGACCTAAATTTAATAGAGAATTTCAGGAAATGTACTTAGGTTTTTGAATTTCCTATGTAGCTTTTAATGGAGGAAAAAATGAGAGAAATGAGAGATGAGATGGAAAAGAGAAGGGAAAAGATGAAAAGGTAAAGTGAAGGTAGAGAAGCAGAAAATAGAAACAGAAAAGAAGAAAAGAGAGAAAAAGCGAAATAAAAAAGAAAAAGGAAAAGAAAAAAAGAATAGGAAAAGAAAAAAATAATAGAAAAAGGAAAAAGAAAAAGAAGAAAAAACCAAGTACATCTGCTAGTTTATCATGCATAACAGAACAAAAGTGTATGTTCTAAAATACATTGTTATTTGGATAGAGTTTTATGATCCATTAGACAATAAAAGTCTTCAATCAAGAAATTTGAAAAACAGTTTACCATTTCAAGCCTCCTCAAAAGAAAATTCATCTGACCTGATGAGACAAATCAGGACCACCATGGTGATTTAATGGAGCAATCTGCAACGTGTCAAATCTGACTGATGTGTCCTTTCAGAAACCTGACAGGTGATTTGATCCCCACCAGTACAGAAAATTTTTCCCCAGAAGACACTCTTGCTGACACAAGCTGTGGAAAGATTTTTCCAGTCACCTGTTTCTTATTTTGCCCTTGAATTGAGGTGGTTTTTGTTTTTTGGTTTTTTTTTTTTGTCCAATTCATTGCTTTGACTTGATCTGAATAGCATTGTCTTGACCTAAAGATATTATTCATGACAGAACATAGCTCTCACCTTTCAAAATGTCAGACATCTTATCAAGTGATGAAAGTTATTCCTTTGATAAAGCTAAAATAGGAAAGTAATAAATATAATTTGCATAGAACTCCTGTTCTAATAGCTATAAATGTATATTAAACCCAGTGAAATTCACACTAGGGGTCCAGAAGAATAGTTACCTTTCTTTTGGATTTTAAGTGAGTTACTGTAGAATGACTGCAGACAAAGTCAAAGGGTAAGCAACAGACATAAAACAATTAGGGGTTCATTTTATTTCAAAATGGTTAAAAAATAATTTTATGTTAAGTGATTGTTTTATAAAGTATGCATATTGGAAAGCTTTATTTTTTAAAATTATTAAAAATGTGGTTTTAACTTGTTTCAGGGTAAAACTACATTGAATTGCCTTGCTGCTTCCAATTCTGTTTACTTAAAAGATCTCTGTCTGTTCTGCTTTACAACCCATTCATAGCCTTACACACAGAAATCCATTTGTTAAATAAGACTGTACTGTAATTTGACATTCCAGGCTGTAGATAGAGTCCTGTGTGTATTCACAGATGCCATAATTGCAAAGGCCAGAGACAGTGAAGGCACTATAAATAATTTACTGTATCAATTAATACTCAACATTATATAATTAGGAAGTTAGCATACCCTGTTTATGTAATGCTGGGTGCATCATTAAAAAAAGATAAATAAGCAGAATGTGAACAAACACTGTCAACAGAACAAAGGGGCTGGCTGAGTTTCTCCTCCCTGCCAGGGCAACTTGGTGAAGCTTTGCTGTGATGAGGATTTGTACACAGAGGGAGATTTCAGGAATGCAGAGGCAAAGTGGTGGTGGCAGCAGCAATCTCTCTCCCAGTGCTACTCCCCAAACCTGGGGTTGTGGGGCAGAGGACAGGCAGCACATTGGTAGTGCTGCTGTTCAGCCATCCTCTCCAGCATCATGATTTAGAGTCATGCCAGGCCATTTTGGGAACAGTCTGAAAACAAAATAACAGCTCAGAATCCAGTGAGTTCAAAGAAGAAGTGTTTTGCCCCTTGGTCTTTCTGTGTGCTCTGTGTGTGCCCAGCTATCGGTGGGGCAGCATTCTGAGGTGCAACCAACAGCCAGGATCATCAATACATTAACTAAGGTGTGATCAGGAAGGATATGAGTGGGAAGGTAGATTTGAAACAGAAATGAAAAAGTGAATCAGTTTAATATAAAAATTCTATTTATATAAATTTCATGTCCACATAAGATCTGCAAGTAATTTCCATTAAACAGGTATGAGCTGATGGGAGAATTGAGAGGAGAAGACAGGATTCCTTCTATAAAAGCTTGCATCTACATGATGATGTTTATTTTTCTTTATGAAGTATAAAAAAATTTGTTTAAGCTCTGAGCGGTTGAATAAAGTAATTATTTGCAATGCATTAGCCATAATATGAAATTTCATATAAATTGTGCATGTTCTGAATCAAGATATGTAAGGTCTTTCTTTTTGGTGATGTCAGTTCATAATTAAAATCGACACAAGCGGGTTATTTTTAGAAGATGGGAGCTAGTTTTTAAATGTCTTTTAAACAGATCTTGTGTCCAATCCCAGTCTGACTGCTTTATTAAAATGTATTTGGTGTACCACCATAACAAAAAATCAATCTTAACACCTTTTTGCAAACAATTTCCGTTCTGTTAGAATAATTTTCCTTTGCAATTATAAAATCATCAGTGTAAGGAGATAAAATTGGAGTTTGAAGAATATAGTTTATTTTTTAAATTACATTTAATGAATAATTGAAAATTATATTAATCTAATGAAAATAAATTTGAATTTGTGATTATTACATTTTAATTTTTATTAAATCCATTTATTAGATGTTCAATGCAGAAATACCTATACATGTTCTCCAGCCTGAACTTCTCTTTAAATACCCTAAATGAGATCAAAGTAGTCTGATGATTTATTCCTATTACCTCCCAGATTATGTGTGGATTAATATGGTCAGTTAGATGTATGGTCAGTGTAATTTGATTTCTATTAAAATTGAAGACACAATTCCTAGTGATGTAGGGAGGTCAATACTTTGTCCGTGGATATGCACAGCATAATTATCCAGGAAGGTCTTTGAGAAGAAATGCTGCTTTCATCTTCTTCTGACCAGAAAGGTAAGGATGACCCCTGCCCCTAGAGTCTGAGGGTGTTTTCATTTTTTCAGCAGCTTGTAGGTCCCACGTCACAGCCCTGATCCCAGAGCCTATTAAAGGTACATGGACAGCTCTTGATGGCTCAGTGGACATGGGATCAGATATATTCTATTAGCCCTGAAGGTCAAAGGCAGATTTTGCCTTTGAAGCTATTGAAAATTGTTCTTTGATGATGAATAGATGATGCTTTAAGAGATTCATCTGACAGTTTTATCCATCTACATGTTTAGTGTCTAGTCCAAATTTTCAGGTGGATTTTTTTTAAGTTTGACTGCTGTATCTACCTTACAAAAAAGAGCCTATAGGTTTTCCCTTCTATATACTGAGTGAAAGTTTAAATGACTGGTTAGATTATATGACTGTTATGGTTTAGGTCCAGCTGGCAACTAAGCACCACACAGCTGCTTGCTAACTCTCCCACTCGTCTGTGAGATGTGGAAGAGAATTGGAAGCGTAAAAATGAGAAAACTCATGAGCTGAGATAAGAAGAATATAATAATTGAAATGAAATAAATTAATAATGAAAAGGAAAATAAAAAAGACATGGAAACATTACAAAAGAGAGAGAAGTCATGAAGTTAACATATTTGTTCAGGGCCAGCCAACCAATGCAAAGCCAGTCCCCAAGCAGCGGCTTCCTCTCCAACCTTTCCTCTAGTTTTATTGCCATATGGTTTGGGATATCCCTTTGGTCACTTGGGATTTGATGTCCTGACTGCGTCCCTTCCCAACTCTTTGTGCACTCCCAGCCTTCTCACTGGTGGGATGGAGTTAGGATTAGGAAAGGCCTTGGCCCTGTATGAGCACTGCTCAGCAATAACTAAAACATTACTGCATTATCCACACTGCTTCCAGCACAGACTCAAATCACAGCCTCATACCAACCACTATGAAGAAAATGCTCCAGCCAAAACCAGTAAACTAACTTTAGATGGGCTTGATTATTAGGAACAAATTCACTATGAAGGCAACTGAAATTTCCAAAATATTTATCAGTTGATGTGCTGTCAGGTTTTCTAGAACCAGTTTCAGACGTCCTATGGGCTGCAAAAAACTACTCTGTAGACACTGGTGTATGCCAGTTGGCTGGATCTACTGATGGGCACAGCCTTATGATAGTTGGAAGTGCTATTCAGGATGTTGAATTGAGTCCAACCTCTTCTGAAAGAAAAATCCTCTCAGCTGTAATTCCACAAAGACTTACACCAGACTTTTTGATTACAAAACTGATGTAGAAATATGCTCACCTCCAAACTGGTTATTCTGGCCATGCAAAAAGTCACTCCAGACTACAAAAACACTTCCAGTGCCAGTCTGAGACAGACCATGAAATTATTCCGATGCAGATTAAGGAAATAACACAACATGATTTCTGGACAGTTCTCGGTTTATATGCTTCAAGGTGATGCATGTTCATCCCTGATCCTATAAAAGTCATCTTTAAACTTGAGAAAGTCAAGGCTATATCCCTAATTTATTTTTCTTTAAGGAAAAATAGGGTTCAATTTTTATTCAAGTTCTGTTGTTAATGAAAACTGGATATTCCATCATAAAATTAACAGCCTTACTATGTGTGGCTTGAAACTGTCATTAAACACCTCTTTTGTTTTATCACTGCACATCAAAGTAACGTCTTTGCCTTGGAAAAATCTGTCTGAGTGAAAAAAATTGATTAGGAAAAGAGATTTATTGACAACTTTGATAAGTAATTTTTAATGGAATTTGCAGCAAGACTGTGTAGCATTAAATCTTTATGGTAAAACTGTCTGCATACTCCTAGTTCTCCTTTGTGAAAATTGTAATCCTGATTAATGATTATGGGATATTAATTTATTTCAGTTCAGCAACCTATACATAGGAATTACCTGTATTGTATATACAATTTGCAGAGAAAATTTTTAAGTGCCAGAAAATGACGTTAGCATAATGTTCAAACAAAAGTCTAGGAGAAAAGATAGCATTTTTCTGCTTAAATTAATTTATTCTTTACTTTGATACTGAGGGCACTTACCTGAAAGCAAAAGATTCTTGCTCAAACTTTGAACAAACTTTTTTGTAGCATTTCTGTGAGATTTACTTAAGGTATGTGAAATGCTCTGGTACCTGCATCTGATAGGATATATAAAACAAGGCAGTAGCTGACAAGGTGGCTGTTCATATTCATGTCCATATAACAAGTTCACACACACAAAAAAATAGTGTCTCTATTTGCCAGTTAGACATAATTAGCAATCACATTTGGGTAGTAAAATAAGCACAAACCCCCTCTGATTTACAAGGGTTTCAAGTTTCAGGTTTAGATTTTCAAGTTTCTGTCAAGAAGTAGCTTCAGAGATCAATTTATCATATGATTTAATGAGATACAAGGAGACACTTCTTCCTTCAAGGTTATCATATGCCATATGCCTGGCTCTATAGGTTTGCCAAAAGTCACTTAATGCCATATGTCCTGGGCCATTTGTTTCTCAAATAGTACCTCAGCCACTGCAGATGCTATCTGACATAAACAATCAGAAAATCTAATGTTTGTGCTTTGTTATGATTTTCTGTGTAAATTAAGTATCATGAGAGATTTGGGCATGTTAAATCTTGATTCTTCAAAAGTCAATTTTCAGCACCACGCCTATTTCTACCTCCTGTAGCCCTCAGCAGAGGGGGTCAGTTTGTCTACACAGGCAGGTGAATATCAACCCAAAAAAGTGACTCCACCTTTCCCTGACAAAAATACAAAAACTTCTAGAGGCTAAGAAAAACCTCTCAAACAGCTTTTAGGAAATGGTGTTTAATCACAAAATGCTTACCAGTGTAGTGAATTGCTGGGAGAAGCAGAAGGCAGGGGACATCCTTCATCTGTAATTCTTTCTTCTTACAGCTGTTAGACAGCTGCCTTGTCAAGCAGATTCTTGAAAATTCAGAAAAATGTTTTGTCTTGTGCCACTGCATAAGATTCATGATTCTTTAAGCTGGACCTTAACCTAGTGCAGGAGTGCAGCAGGCCACACACCACAATAAGCTGTTCTACTGAGCTTTTTAAATTAGGGATTTGTGGAAGTAGCGAGCATATTTGAGGAAAAATATTATTAAATACTTTTAAAAAATCCTAAAACCTTGCCTTTAAAGAAAAAACATTTGAGTATATTTTATTAAAAGCTGAGTTTTAAAAAAGATTTGTTACTAACTTCATATTTTATTAACTTTAATAATTTTACCTTTTATCTGTCTTTTAACCTAAATATTTCTTAAAATAACATTCGAAGAAAATCTTCTTTTCAAACCTTGGAAAACATGTATAACAGAAGAGAGACACACCTTTTGCTGTTGTGAATGATCCAATCATCAGAGCTCAACAGAGGTCTCCACTTATGTTCACATTATACTTTTGGTTTAAGCAGACCTATTACAGTCCTTGAATCTGAAAAGAGAGCATCCTGCAAAGGATGCTCTATGGATTAATAACCTAAGGTTTGTTTAACTCTTTGAAGATGAATTCTATTTAGACACTAAGCATTGCTTCCATGTAGGAAAATAAGTTAAATGCTGACTAAATGGCAGTTCAGGGGTAACACAGCTGTTTGGCTTGGAGTTACAAAATCATTCTTCCCATTTGAGGCCACACAGCATCCACAGAATTTTCTCTCTCTCCGGAGTGTGAAAGTGGCAGGTGTTTGTGGCCATTGCTGGGGGCACCGCAGCTCTGGAAAGGCTGAGACACCTGGCAAAAACACAGCAAGTCAGATGCTGATTACATGCACAGGCAGGAAAGCAATCAGTGTCAGAAGAAACTGTGATTAGAGTTGTGATATCATTTTAATGTATTCTCATGTGCTTTTGTCCTCTGCTTTCTGTGCAACCAAATGTATGGGCACCTTCTTTTGGTCTTGCACTGCATAGAAGGGAGCTTCAGTAAAAATGTTGCTGTTTTCAGGCAATTATCTCTTTTTAGCTTAAGCTGAACACTAAATATTTGCTGATTTACACCCCAGAGAAAATACTACGATGGGAGTTGGAGACTGCTAACTCTTAGCCTCTGTAATGGATGCATGGGCAGCACGTGCTGTTCCAGCCCCAGAAATGCAGCCTCCAGTGCCACTTTGCTTCCGTTCTGCTTTTTTATTAAGGACAATATTCAGTTCTATGTCAAAAAACCAATTCAGATGCTCTTGGGTATGGAAGGCACCATTGTCATAGTCATACAGTAGTGGAATTTGGTTCACCAAGTTCGGGCTATCTATTTAATTGAGATTTTGAATTCCCTGACTGCATTGACTATATTTTCACTGATTATAACAGGAATCAAAATGTCTAGTGATGTTGTAGACACTTGCAAATAAGTGTGTTACAACCTCTTTTCATAACGGCACAAAATCAATTCTGTAAATTGAGGTGTTTTAAGATGTCCCAGAGGCAGTCTTGGAGATCCCAGCTGGCTTCAGATGATGCTTCAGAAGGGTTAGATGCCAGACAACTGCACAAAAAATGCTTAAAAGCTCCAAAACTTTACATAACAAAGCTGTAAGTGGCATTGAGTTTTTGAGATAACATTTTGTAAGCATGGTTGATTTCATTAGAAATAGAAACAGTGGGAAGTTTAAAGGGAAATAAAGAATAAATTTAAATCCACTCTGTACAAATCCTAATATGGTGATACATGATACCTTGTGACTTTCTGAATAAGGACAACATTTCTTGTAATATTGTGTTTTGTTTTGTTTTGTTTTGTTTTGTTTTGTTTTGGGTTGTTGTTTTTTCTAATGACCTTCAAGTGACAACAATAAGCAGTTAAAGCATTTTCTGTTTTCTCCTAGGAAGACTGACTCTGACAATGATGAATGAAATGCTACCCTGACAGGGTTTTCTATAACAATCATAGAAGGCAACATGTCTGAGGTCTTTGGGTCTTGAAACCACTAAAGGGAGTGGGAAAAAAATTAAAATTCAGAAATCAATATTTTCAATACTACATTTCTACTTGTACAAAATCATCATAAGACTTCTATGAAATCAGAGCTGTCAAACTTCAGGAAAAGCTGCTCTGCCTTATAACATGTCTTGTTCTATATAAAGAAGAAATAAATGCACCTACACAAGGACACGTCAACAGAAAATTTACCATCTTTTAAAACAGAGAGGTCTGAAGTCTGCATGAAAACTCCTTCATACATCTTGGAAATCTCTGAACAGTTACTACAGTTGTTCAAGGATCAAAATAATTTGTTTAATTGAAAGTAATAGTACAGTACAGCACAGGATGCTTTGGATACCACATGCCAGCAGACTGCTGATTACCAGACTATTTCTGTAGCAGCAAAATTGTCAGTGTCCCAGTCATAAGCTGGTGATTATCTATTTTAAATATGCTAATGTGGTTCCTGGCATCATTTTGACCAGCATGACTGTCAAAAGAAACTTATGGACACACTCAAGTTGTGGTAATCAGTGAAATGGTTTCTAGACTGCCAGCTTTCTAAGTTTTGGTTTGTTTTTGTTGTTGTTGGGGTTAATTTTTTCTGCATGATATTTTTTTCTCGGAATCTGTTTAAAAGGACAATTTCATAAAAATATAAATCAGTGGTCTGACATTGAATTTTCCAGGAAATTTTTTCATTATCTTTATTTTTGAACTTTTTTGCCACTGAAAAGAAGGAATTCTTAAAAAAATGTTGAGTAAAAATGTCTAACTAAAGAGAATTCGAAACACAAGACTACAATGTGAATATATTTACATTTTTTAAAGAAAAACATAAGGTAAAGAATAAAAAGAATTCTGAAGCTACAGTGACAGTTTTCAAAGAATGAAAAACATAAAATAAATTTTCTGGCTTAAATAATCTTAAATATATTCTTTATGGGCCCCAAAGAAACAATCCTTTGAGAATTTGCATGCAGATCATACTAGAAATTGTTTATATTTTATAAAGATAAAAAAGAAACCCTAAACAGCTGCAGAAATTAAGTATGGATCCCTGTTGCTTTACAGCATTAGTAAAGATGCAAAGAAGAAAACGTAGCTCACCTGGAATTGTTTCCCACTGAATGGAAGCTTTTATCATTGAAATCACCTTAGATAAGCACAACTGTCCCCAAAAAATGTTCATAACATGTCTCTAGACCTAACTCTGAAGGCAGAAAGAAATGTTTTATTTCTTCTTTCTGATGAAGAAAGGAGTGCAGGGGGTGCAGAATGGTCCTATTTGGCTGTTGCTTGTAACCAAGTAATGTTTTAGGAACTAAGCATGCAAGCTGCAACATACAGACAGGAAATTCTTAAAAAGTGGAGACTCAGAGATGCATTAAGAATTTTTGTGTGCAAGTTTAGTCCTTGGATGCCTACACTGAAAATATCTGATATAACCAGAGCAGTGATCTTGATTCTTTAGCTCACCAGTAACTGTAATGAGATTGTGTTTAGTGCCAATTGTTTGGATCTAACAACAGAGTCAAAAGGAAAGTCAAACACTGATAACTCATGTGATGGAATACAGCTTAAACACAGCTTATCATTTTTTGTTAGGAGTGTTATCTATCCAGTTTAAAGGGAAAAGCTGTGAGGACAGGGATATTTGACAAAAAGAAAAGACACCCAACGTGAAGAGAGTCAACAGAAGGGAGAAGCAGAGAGATGTTTTTTAGTTAAGTAACATCATGACATAACCCACCAATAGGTCAAGTTTCATTCCATTTGGCCTATCATGTCTGGCTATTCTTGAGTTGCATCTAGAAGCTTTTGATCAGAAGGTAAAAAGGATCCCTTCATTTGAGGCCCTAGTCTATATAAATGTAAGAAACAAAACCAACTTGTTTTGCAGCACTGAAATTCTTGGGTTTTGGTTGGGCTTTTTGAGGGTTTTTTGTTGGTTGGTTGGTTGTTTTGTTGTTGTTTGTTGAGTTTGTTTCTGGGTTTTGGGCGTTTTGGTGTTTTGGTTTTTCTGGGGGAGGGGTTGAGATATTTTGCGATTCAGGCAGGTCTTATTCTCAAACCTGCATAGTCTGAGAATGTGCAATTCCCTTTTCTCTCATTCCTTCAGATCTCAGTGGGTTTGGGACATTTCTGTAAGAATCAGCATTTTTTAATTTGAATTTATCATTGAGATATTTCTTGGGCCATTGCACTGACAGCAGGAATTGAGCAGATGTCAAACTATAGCTGGATTTTTTTGCTGACTACTTCCAAAATTACTTATTTAAATGACCAAACTTGATTCTTTTGGGTTACAAGTCTTTGGCAGTCACTGACAAAATGATGCCATAACAATCAAATGAACATGGGCAGAACAAAGTGACAAAGATAAAACAGCTTCTTCACCTCCTCCCACCCCACAGTTTGCTGCAGATAACACTAGTGACAATAACAGTGTGAAAAATGGAACTGCACTGGTTTGTACTTTTTGCCAGGTGTTTTAAACTGAAGCAGCTTTGACATTTCAGATGAAAATTTCAGACCAGATGCTCTAGAATGTGATAATGGTAGTTCTTTTCTTGGCAATCCTTTTTCTCATAGGTCAGAGAAGCCTGAAAATCCCATTAAAGTATGATACTGGGACAGTATTCAATCTTGAGTATTTTATCAAAGCAATTGTCTGCCTTCTTTTGTTAAAAAAAAAATGAATAGGGGTTTCTCAAGAATGAAGTATTACTGTTTTGTCTTCTATACAAACTTAGGCATTGTACTATTTGAATTTTACAGTAATTTATGTAAAGACAAATACAACAAGACTGATTTTCAGAGATGGAATTGAGGGGGGTTGCTTTCTAACAATCTGTTTTCCTAAATACTTCCTTGGGGTTAAAAGAAAAAGAAATCTGAGTAAATTTCTGTGTGGGTGTTCAGAATGCTTCGTTTAACACTTACTACAAGTCTGTGCCAGGATGATTTTCAAAGCAAAAAGTCTAAGACTCTGCTGTTTTGGGGAAGAGGTGAGCTGGGAGACGACCAGAGGGGTTTTCCATTCCAAATGACATTATGTTCAGTATATAAATGGGGGGAAGAAGGAGGAAGGGAAGGACAGTCAGAGTTACAGTGTTTATCTTCCCACATAACCATGACACATGATGGAACTCAGCTTTCTTGGGCACAGTGAGCACCTGCTTGTCCATGGGCAGAGATGAATTAATTCCTTGTTTTGATTTGCTTGTGTGAATGACTTTTGCTTTACCTGTGAAACTGTCTTTATCTCAACCCATGAGTTTTCTAATTTTTGCCTTCAGATTCTCTCCCTTATCCTGCTGATGAGGGAATGAGTGAGCTGCTGCATGAGGCTGAGATGCTGGCTGGGGTTAAACCACAACAAAGACAATATGGGCAATGTGAGTTGGATTTCCTCCTTTTCTTGCAATTAAGTTTGTCATTAACAGCCCATGAACATATATGAGGAAGTTCACAGGTTGGAGAATTCACAGGAAGTTCACAAGTACGAGTTGGCTGTGCTTGGTTGCATCTTCATGATTTTCTTTGAAAACAAAGATAGAATTGCTAAATTACTTTTTAAAAGGAAAGGTAGGACCTACAAAATTTTTGTTTGCAGTGGGTCCTAAGCACCTTAAATAGCTAAATTTCGCTTTGACTGCAGTAATGCTGTGGTGATTATTCCTTGACTCAATGAAACACTAAATTTGAATTGTAAAACATTCATATGAAAAGAAATTTTGCTAGTCTGAGCACTTAAAATGTAATTAATTTCACAGAACCTTACCTCAGAACAGATTTAAATATGACAACCTACATTTCATTTTAAAGTCTAACCCTGCATCACTGAAGTACTTTATACATGCTTATTTGTCTATCCCTTTTCAGTATTTTCAGACTTATTTCCTTTCTAAATATAGATCGTCTCATACATACTGTTTTCAGTAAGTTGTCAACATTTAGAATTAGTGCAAATAATTCATGCAGATTTGGGGAAGATTGGACTAGCAAAAGTCTAGTCCAGGGATATTATTCTTGACAGTTGTCAAAAGTAACAATATTAAGCAAACCACTGAATATAATCTTCCTTAATATTTTCATAATCTGAAGTCACTACAAAGGCTTTCACCATATTTGTAACAGAACACAATAGCAGCTGGACTGTCTGCAACTGTTTGCATAGCTGCAGATCTGTAATCCTTCTTAATATGACAAAGCTTTCCTGAGTTTCTTTGGCGAATGGAAGTACATGTGGCTCAGATAGACAAAGCTGTTTAGGACTGCAGCCTTTATTTTTGTCCCGGTTTCCCACCAATTGCTAGAAGAACTAGAACCTAAATGGATCAGAGGACCTGTGCCTGAATTTCTTGAGGGGTGAAGGCTTCTAGTAATTTGTCATTGTTCAGAGGTTCACTAAATTATTTTTAGAAAGCTTCTGAATAAAACAAAGGGATAAAGAAAGATGGATTTCTTTAACACAAAGCTCCCCTTTGCAACCTGCAGGTGGCCTGGGTCAGCATAGTTTGGGTCAGCATATTCTTCCCGAAGTTCTGTGTAAGATTCCAGCCATGTGATTATGTTCCACAATAAAAGGTTCCAGCTTGCCTCCCTTAACTGCAGACTACAGGGAAGGAAGCAAAGCTTTTTGTATACTCTGTCCTTCAAGATTTCTGTATCACCATTCAAAATTTGTGTCCCTGAGGTTCTTGCTCTCATAAAATCTGAGAATACATTTGCTTTAAATGTATTCTGAAAATTGTGAACTGAGTGTACTTGAGACCGTGCAGAATGCCATCATTTTGTTCTTCAGCACAGTTAATACCTTTGCCACAATAATGACTAGTATCCAGTCTTTCACTAAGCCTGAAAAGGGGAAGCTTCCCACGTAAATTGAAAGCTCTATTTCCCCAGCACTTAACTATCCTAATTTGTTACTATCCTAACTTTCTCCAGTACAGAAGAAGAAACAGCTATAATTATCATCATGACTAAACAAGGGTATTTAGTTCTTTTAGCTGACAATCTGTTGTACTGAAATGACAGAAATTTTACAATGAGATGATACCATTACAGCTGAAAAAAAAAACCCAAGCAAACAACCCTGATGTCATAGACCATAATCAGTACCAGTGAGGTATAATTTTATTTCTTGTCTTAATTGTCCTTGACTCTGCAAATGGGGTTCCTCACTATGGGACATAAAGTTTCTGTGAAGAAATAGTTTTTGAATAACAAAACATTTAATCTTGACAAAGTATACCACTGCTAGCAGAAAAAGATAAACATCAGTAATAACAGCTTATTTAACTTTGTAAAAAATTCCTTCACGATTATGTTTAAGAAATACCAACTTTTACAGAAGAAGCACATATACTCTGCCTTACTTTCCATCAAAAACTGGAGTTTTCTTTGTCCTGTCCTGTTTGTTGTTGTTCGTGTTTTTCTGACATTAATAAAATTTGTTTCTCGTTTTGGTATTTGTTGGTCATCACGTGATTATTCTATATAGATTTTGCTGTCTAGCAAGGTGGATAGCTCAAGGAACTACAGGGATCAACTCTTTATCTGTCCATTATGTTTGAACAGGATAGAAAACATGTCTGCTTATCCTGAAACTCCAAGGTAATATAGGTTCTCCAAGCTTCTAAGAGCTTGCAGTCCTCTTACTCACTGCAGATAATTGGATTTGACCCATATTCTGGTCTTCAGCAAGATGATTGATGCTCCGTTGTCTGAATCTCATCATACTCTCCTGACCTGTACATCCAAAATTTATTTGACCTTCAGCATGTTTTCTGTGCCAAGTCGTACAGCCTGGGAGCATCTTGGTTTCTGCTGACAAAGATATTTACCAAGAAACTGCAGATTTCTGTTCTTGTGTATAAGTGGTGCCACCTACAGTACATGGTCAGCCAGCCATCCTTCCCCCTGGCCACTCTGCTGCCGTCCAAGAAATCCTGTGACAACCTGGAAAAGTTAATGTGACATGAATTCTCTCTCACACAGGCTACTTAAAAACCTGGGCATCCCAGATAAACTGGTATTTTGTTTCCCCTGTTGCCAGTGTGGAAAACTGGCTGAATGAAATACCTCCTGAACGAGATTAGTGAGGCATGTTAATCATACTCAGGAAGTGACTCTATCAGCCCATTGACTGTAGAGGGAATGCAAATAAAATTTTAACGTAGCCACAGCTATTGAAGTGCAGTAATTTCAGAAGGTAACTCATCCTTACTTAGATATTCCACTTTTCTCACTATTTTCTGTTGCCTTTATTGTGACTAATTTGTGTAACTGAACCTAAAAATATGTGGGAGCAGAATCTCTCTGTATTGGGTTTGGCTGAGAGGGAGTTCATTTTTCCCACAGCCGCCCTCACAGTGCAGGGCTCTGCATTGGTGGCTGGAAAGGTTTTGGTACCACGCTGCTGTTTTGGGCACTGCTGAGCAGCCCTGGCACAGCATCAGCATCAGCACTGTCTCTCCATCATTCCACCACCACCAAAGGCTGGGGGTGAGCAAGGCCTTGGGAGGGGACAGGACTAGGACAGCTGACCCAAACTGACCAAAGGGCTATTCCATATCCGGTGACAGCTGCTCAGATATAAAAGATAAAGAAAGGAGTAGAAAGGGGGCATTCTTTATGTACATTTGCCTTCCAGAGCAATGGTAACACACGCTGAATCCCTGCTTCTTGGGATGTAGCTGGACATCACTTGCTGGTGAGAAGTAGGAGCTAAAATTTTTGGGTTTTTTCTTTGCTTGTGCATGTGCAACCTTTTGCTTTTCCTTTAGTAAACTGCCTTACCTCAACCTTCAAGTTGTTTCCTGTTT
>VYXF01009617.1:1105767-1119593 GCA_013397295.1 Polioptila caerulea
ATAACTCAGAGGGATCTAGACAGGTTGAAGCAATGGGTCTAGGTTTAGCTTATGTCATTCAGTGAAGGCAAACGCAAAATCCTGCACGTGAGAAGGAGGAGATCCCAGTAAGAATCCATGCTGGGGCTGAACAGCTGGGGACCAGCCCTGTGGGAAAGGNCTTGGGATGTAGCTGGACATCACTTGCTGGTGAGAAGAAGGAGATAAAATTTTTGGGTTTTTTGTTTGCTTGTGCATGTGCAACCTTTTGCTTTTCCTTTAGTAAACTGCCTTACCTCAACCTTCAAGTTGTTTCCTGTTTTATTTTCTCTTCTCTATCCAGCTGAGGAGGTGGAGTCATAAGAGCTTCCTGGTGGGTTCCTGATGCCCAGACAAGGCCAACCCACAGCAGCAACCACAGAGGGGTCTGCTGTGTGACTAGTTTAACATCATCAGTGACCTGGATGGGGCAATTCACTTCTTTAGATAACTCAGAGGGATCTAGACAGGTTGAAGCAATGGGTCTAGGTTTAGCTTATGTCATTCAGTGAAGGCAAACGCAAAATCCTGCACGTGAGAAGGAGGAGATCCCAGTAAGAATCCATGCTGGGGCTGAACAGCTGGGGACCAGCCCTGTGGGAAAGGCCCTGGGAGTCCTGGTAGGCAGCGAGCTGAACTGACAACAGTGTTTGAAGGGGATCACGGTCAGTTGAGTGAAGGAAGGGATTATTCATAGTTTTGGGCCCCCCAGTATGGGAAAGACACTGATAAACTGGAGCTGGTTTAGCAGAAGCCACTAAGAGCTTGGTGCCTGGAACAGCTGCCCTGTGAAGAAAGACTGACAGAGCCTGGCTGACTCAGCCTGGTGGAGGTTCAGCTTCAGAAGGATTTAACAGCAGCCCAGCCAGTTCTACAGGATTATAAAGAAGACTGTTCTTGGTGCATGTGGAAAGCTGTGAGACAGCAGACCCAACTTTGAAAAAGAGATTTAGGCTGGTCACAGAGGAAAATCTTTTCCCCATGAGGGAAGCATGATAGAGGAGCAGGCTTCATGCAGTGGCTAGTGAGTCTCCACTCTTGGAGATTTTCAAGACTCAACTGCAAAAAATTCTAAGCAACTTAGCTTGACTCCTTAGTGGACCCTGCTTTGAGAGGAGGCTGGACAGGAGACCTCCTGAGGTCTCTTCATACATGAATTATCAATGATCTCACGAACTGGCCATAATGAGCCTTTAATGAAAGCATGTCTACCAGGGCATGTTATTTTCTACCATATGGAAAAAGATGAAACAAATACGACATTGATGCATGCATCTCCTCTGCTGAAACAACATTTACGTGCTGCCTTTATTGTTTGTTACAGTAGCAATCCATTTTAACTGTGGATAAGGGAGATGTTTGTTTGTTGAACAATACCTTGCACAGGACACACACAAATATTCCGCATGTTCAGAGGTCCCTATTTCCTTTTCAAACGTCTTTCTAAAGCCTGAAAAATGAGAACGTTTGCTCCAGAAAGATGAGATGAATGCAAAAAGCAGTGTCTAAACAAAGAGAATCACACTGTGTTTGCCTTAGGAAGCTGCCAGTATATGAACAATGAGTTGGGAAAAATAGTTTGGCTCATACCAAACACTGTGATAAAGCTGAGGTAATTATTAGCCTCAATAGCAGAGAAAATGGAGGAACTTTAAATTGAGGAGTCCTGAAGATTTGTTTCAGCCAGGACTACCATGTTCCGTGTGATTTCTTAAGCTAAATTGCAACTCTAGTCACCTTAAATATGTGTTTAGGTGAACTTGAAATCAGAAGACCTCAATGATATTGAATGAGAGGATTATGGTTCATAGTCATTTGAACATAAGCTGAAATTTTATTATGGTTATAGTAATTGGCATATTTTTATGGATTCATTTTTTAATTTGGCATTCATTCAGACTTCATTGCTCATGCTACAGTAGTAGTATGATGGATTACTGTGTTTTTTCCATTATTATTAAACTTAATTATTTTTGCTCATGTACCCAAGATGTGAACAGCGTCAAGAGTTCTAATCTAATAATACAGACTGTTTGGAAAATATGTGCTGTCAATTAAAGGCATTTTGTAATGGAAACGATAGAAGAGTCATTAGTGAAAAGTAGTTTGAATCCCTATGTACTGACTTCAGTTAATCAAAGGTGCTTTGAAATTGAAATCATCAATTAACTTTGCTTGGTTTTGTACTGATCAAGCACTTTCAGAGTTGCTGGAAATCTGTGAAATTAAGTTATTCTGCAAAAGAAATCAGAATTAATGTGGATTTTTTCCAAATACGTTTTATTCTTTCCTTCCAATAATGTGCTATATATATTTTTGCCAATGTTTAAATGGAAGAAACAGGCAAGACTAAGCTGTGGCATTACTTGTTGCACACCACTTTTAAAGGCACTTCATTTATATTTTACAGGGTCACGTGATAGATAATGAACTACATCTGTCCAATGTATATACTATTTTTCTTATTTTCTGTAATATTTTAACTTGCACTCTGAAGCTCAAAGCAAATTTAAAATTAGGAATGTAAAAAACTTATTGAGAAACAGAAAAGCTCTGTGCTCAAATCCCTGGCATGGTTGTTCTGCAAACAAACCTTTCAGACAAAGCTGTGTCTCTCTTCAGTTCTTCAGCATGGCTTTGGCACAAGGAAAGAGTTGTGCAGGCCAGTAGAATGTGTTGTATTAGCTTCCCTCTTCCTGCAAGTTCCAGACCAGAATTTTCAGTGTCTGAAAACAGCAATTTTACCTGCTGCATGGTCTTACTTAATTTTGATAAAGTTATTTTTCTTTATTTTTTAAGAAAGAGCTTTCTTCTGAAAATGTGTTGGTTTTGTTTTTCTGGTTTTTTTACTACCAGAGGACTATGAGCATATATTTCAAATTTCATTGGTGTAGAGGCCCAGAGAAGTTAGCTTTAGTCACAGAGTGAATTGTGGTGGTGCATCCCTGTGCCCCCAGGACCATATTTTGATCTAAGAAACTCTCATTAGGTCGCAACAGTGAGGAAAAAGCACCTGGAGTAAGCACCTCTGTGATTATCAGAAACATTGTTTCCAGGATCCAGCATCTAACAAGAATCTGTTTTTTAATGAACAGCCTTGGAAACTTATTTTTCTTTTCTGAATAGCAAGCCAAGTGGAATAGTATATTTACTATTGAACCTTCAAAAAAAGTCTTGAATGGTGACCAGGATGGAAAATTTCTCTAACTAAAGCCCACTCTCCTGCAACCCCACACACAGCAGTTCAAAGTGAGATTCTGTGAGCTCTTGAATCCCAGAAGAAAAGAGGATAGAGTGTATGTCTCAAAGATCAATAACCAGATGGCTGTGGAGTCAAACAAGAACAGTTAGAAATAACAGATATAAGAATTGTTGCTAATAACCAGGGACTATTGATATTAACAGGCCATGAGAAGCAAGATTTGTCTGGAGAAGGGAGGGAGGCCAGGTAGAGGTAGGACAGCATTTTTCTGTGATAAAGAACCTCAACACAGTACAGTTCAAATGTATTGGCAGGAATGAAGCCAAGAAGTGGGAATGGGTTATAGTGTGGGATTAAGACAACTAAAGGTCCCCAAAGCCATTTCCAGAAAGGCCTGAAAGAACACACTGTGCATGATAACTAATTTACATAGAAAATGACAAGCCTGTCTTTGGGGTGGAGAAACCTGCACATATAAAGATACCCTCCCAAGCCTGAGTGATACCCCTCAATACAGCTCATCAGCTGAACTAATGCATCTGGATTAATGTTCATCGGCTAGATCAATGCTGGTGGTCTAATTTTCTATTTCTTTTCCTCTTTCTTTACCTTTTTCTTTCTCCCTTTCGTTCTTTAATTCATGTTTCTAATTTCTCTCTTCGTTTCCCCATATCCTTTTATCCAGAACTCACTGCTGTGCGCCTGGATAGTAGGTCAGGAACCAATATCCCAATTTCTATTCCAAGTGTGTAATTTACCAGTAAAACCCTCTGAGTGTTTGTGGATCCTCTGTTGTCATTCCTCTTACGAGTCTTAGGTGCTTCCTTCCCCACAAGGATGGGTGGTCACAATGGGTTAATATGCTTAAAGCTTTATAATAATCTTAAGTTCTTTATCATTTCAGTCTGAGAGGGATTTTTTTTTTTTTGCTGCAAACTGTTTAGTAAACAAAATTCCTAGATACTCCCTAGTTACTGAAGGATAAGCAGCTAAATTACAATGCCTAGTCCAGCTTTTAGTTTTTAAAAGAGTGAAACACACACAGTTATAAATATTGCCAGCTAGAGTAAAGCAAAGTTTAGTTATACATAAATTTGTGGTAAACTGAAAATGGCAAAGAGAAAAATAAAGAGAAAATTGATCCCAGGCATACAGCCATACATCCCTTACCCAGTAAGGAGTTTTCCTATGTTTACAACGCACAACTTGAACTAAAAACATCTTCATGTAGGACGTATTACACAAAAAGTACCAAAAGGCTTTGCCTTTTCCTGACAGTAACAGGAGTTGAAAGGGCTCAGCAGTATGACAGGCAAAATGTGTATCTTTTATTTCTCAGAAAGTCAATCATGTTCTGCAAGGTCACAGACTGACAGTAAAAGATTTTTAAAAGCTTTCAGAAAAGGGATGAATAAAATGCTCTTCAAAATTTGTGTTCTTTTCAAATGTCATAGCTGTAACATAATAGTAATTGCAATAATTTGCTGTATTTCTACCATGTTGATAACAGCATCGCACAGAGGAACAATGACAAATGCATTCTATAAATATCCATGTACTCACTGTGTGTCTATGCTCTCCACAATGAATGACAGCGATGTTCCGTGTAGGTAAATAAACCAAAGATTGTACATAACCTTGGAGTCTTTGGGAATTACTGGTTGATCTTGATAGATTTAAAATGATTTGTCATAATTTAATTTTTTTTTTAATTAATATTGTATTTTTTCTACAGAAACCCACAAGATGGTTTTTGAAAGCCACGGCAAATCTATTATAATCTATTGTTTTAAGTACCATTAATTACTTATAAAAATTTCTGTATGCCTTTCTACATTCCTTACTACTTGTCTGCCTTAGTTCTAAATTCTGCAAAAATTCTTCATAAAATTACATGATGTAGTTTTAATTATAAAAGCATGTGCTATGACTGACCATACATACTGACACATGTATGTTTAGTATAGCCTGACTACAACTTAATTGGCAAGGGCATGTTACTGAAAGCCAGAGTAATCTTAGCTCTGATATTATAAGGCACTTTACATTTTTCAGAGTAAGCCTATCATTAAGGTGACATATAAGTTCTCATTATGTCAGCATGTCAGATTATACAACATAAGTGATTGTGAAATGTCAAACCTGGTAGGAATAAAAGAGGAAGGACTTGCTAATACAGAATAAAAGTTTCCAGTACTCTTCCACCACAAGTATGTCCTGTTGCATCAAAACCAAACCTAAACCAACACAATTATTACTTGCCATCATGTGTAGACCCTTGCCAGTTTCCAATATTTTCTCTGCACAGTGAAAGACTTGGTGGATCTTTTTTATGCTGTGCCCAAGGAGAACAAGAAACTGGATCATAAATCCCCAACTCTCCCATTTTTTGCTTATGTGTGTCCCCCTATTCTGCGCCTATTCTGCATCTTCCAACATTTTTCCTGAAGTTGAATTAAAATGAGCATCCTTTAATAGCTTGGTTTTTTTTTTTTCCTGAAGATGTTTTAAAGCTCCTGGGGTTTGTGTCTTGTGTCTTGTTTTTGGTTTTGTTTGGGCTCTTTTTTTTTTTCTTTTTCCCTTGGGCACAATCCATTTCACTGAAGGCCAGGATGCTACAGCAGCAGGTAGAGCTTGAAATCCAAAGGAACAGGAAGTCTAATACACCTCCTGTTTTGAGACACATTTTCTGCAGGCCTTCTTCTTCCTATCTCTACAGTGTCTCCAGGTACCAAAGGGTAGCCCTTTGTACCTAATTAGGACAAATTGCTAAAAGTATTTTAATGGTTCAGGTTATTGGAATCAATAGCTAGATGCAAGTGGGAGGCTGCGGACAAGACACACTAAAAATCAAAGCAAGAAAAGCAAAATAACCAAGAAAGATCATGACACATTTTGCAGAGGTATTTTGGTTTGTATTCTAATTGTTTCATCCAGGACTACAAAATGTGCCAAAGATCAAATGCTAAAGATAAATAATGATTTGACTGTGTAGAACCAAACACTGACTGCCAGAGCTTAAGGGGGCTTCAAATTGCCAGGACACAGGAAGTTCTTTAGCAATAGAAGGAAACTGTGAGTGTACTGGTATTATAAGAGGAAAAAGCTTGATTCAGTCAAAGTAACTTGTCAGAAAGAAGACTAAAAGAAACCAGGATTGATTTAGAAGCAAAGATTTATGGTAGCATAACCTGAATTAATTGCAGTTAACAACCAATTTGCAAGTGAAGTGTTTTGGGGAGGTTAATAAGCTTCATTCTTTGTTCCTCAATTTCACAAGTAGTACAGGTGAAAGTATAAAATGGCTGACAGTAAAATCTGAAATAAAAAAAATTACATTTAAAAGTATTTTGACAAAATGGAAACTAATTCAGCAGTATGCAAGGTCTAGAAAAATCTTTCTTGTGAAGAGTTATGGCCTTTCTACCTGTTGAACATATTCTAGAGAATTTCAAGTGCAAAGTTTATCATGGCTAATGAATACCTAAGAGAGATGATTTTCTGCTTTTTTCTCTAGGAAAAAAGAGACATTTAAAGAACCAAAATCTGGAGTCCAAATTTACAAATATTTAGACAAGAAAAAAGGCCCTTGCTTTATAGAAGGAGAGTTAAGTAATTAAATAAGAAAAAAATCTTTGTAGTGTTCTACCATGTTCCAAGCCATCATTTGAAAACTTTAAATTAATATCTATTGTAATCCTTTAAAATGTGTCATAATACAAGTTTCACCAGTACAACAGGAATCCCAGAATTCTGCAGCCTGGGTTACACAGCATCTTACATTGGGTGATTTACATTGTCCTTAAAAATCTACAGCCCTTATAGTGTGTGAAAAGATCCTGACCTGTGATGTGAGCAGTTACTGCAGTTAGGTAGAACCACTCATTAAAAACATTGAAATTTTGCAAACTGCCTGTTAAGCGGAATAATTCTCTGCACCTGCTGCAAGCTTATTTCCTCTTGCTCCTGCTCTGTCTGCCAGAAAATTCTTTCCCCAGGCACATCTTTTAACAGGTGGCATTTCTTTTTCCACCTTCTTACCTACTTGTTGGGTTGGCAATCTCTTCTCCTGGCCTATGTTTTGTCCCTGTTCAGATTGTCCCTCTCTGCCCCTAGACCTGCTTGTTGCCATCTGGTGCCAGACCAGTAGAAAGGTGTTTGGCTCCAGAACTGCCTTCCTGCTTCTCAGGAGCTTACATGATTTCACTTTCCATAACTCTTGCAATGCTGTTATTCTACTAAGTTGGTGAAGATTAATTATTTTTGTGGAAATTTTACATTTAAAAATATCTGCAAAAATAATGACAGGTCCAGCTCAGGGAAAAGCCATTAGCACCCCTTTCAAAAGACATTGAATTTGTTGGCTAGCTTTTAGTAAATGGCTCTAAATCAATCAAAGCAAGATTTTGGATAACAGTAATGCCATAGGCATTCTTCATTCGCATGTTGGCATCTGCTTTGGTGGTTGGAAGACTCTTCAGGTCATGATTTTGGGAAAATTTTTGCTATTACAGCTTCAAATCTCTGCAAAAGATGATTTCAAAAAGTTTCTGAAATTTGATTTTAAAATAAAGAAACTTTCTTTAAAAAAAATCTGGAACATATTGAATTGTCCTTTAAGAACTACAGTTTGTTAAAAAAATGACATCTCTATTAGCCTCTGTTGAGCACTTGTTGTAAGAGGATGGAGAAAACAATCTCACGTCCAAAAAATGAATCTTACCATTGAACTAAAAAAAAACAGAATAAAAGAATTAAAAAAACCTGAAATTCACCTAGAACTTCTTGGATCTAATCATGAAATGAGATAAAATATAGATAAGTATTATTCCAATTAATAAACAGCCTACAATCTCTATACTATAAAATCAATTCAAGAATTTTTAAGGGATTATATTATACCTTCACATTAGTAGTGTCTTCAAATTTTCAGGTGACTCATTTCTGAAATGGCCATAAATATAACATTTATGAGGTCTTCTCTGACAACCAAGTGAAAATAACTTTTTGTCTACTGACAAATGAGGAAATGAAAAGCTTTAGGAAAAGGGTTTTCATTTGCATAGTATAGTTCAGATACAGTATGAAAACAAAGCACATGAGAAGAAGTCTTTTTTGGATGAAATATAAAAAAAGATATCAGAGTTTTATGATCTGCAGTGAAGAAAATGTGATTCCATTGTACATTTTCCTTTTTTTAATAAATTGACTTTTTTCACCCTCGTGCATGATTTAAGTTGCCTAGGGAAAAAAAATATAAATTAATGCTACAGTAGTTTAACAAAAGGTATTTGCCTTGTAAAAAGAGAAACTACGTGGGTATGAAAAAAAAATCAGGAAAACAGTCATCAGCATAGATACTGGAAGTATTTTCATTGATTTAGTTTCTCTTGGTCATCAGTTGGTAGAATTATTCCATGCTCACATACACTGTCATTATTTGCACACTCAGAGAGTGTGTTCACCCTACTTGCCAACCTTGAGGCTCAGCAGAGTGAATTATGTCATTGAATAGAAATTGATTTTTTTTTAATTTTATATTTTTTAATCTCAGAGGGAGATCTTCCCTTTATCTGTACAGCACCTGTCCAAATCTTCAGTACCTCTGCTCAGCTGAGGGTGCGTCTTACATCCATGACTTAACCTAAACCATGTTTTTAAAGAAAAATGAAATTTAATGAGGAAGGGTATGATGAAAGATGATGTTTTCCAAAGGGAGGCTTTTCCTATTTCACAAATCACTGCTACATTACTAGTCAGATTTTTCAGAAACTCTACCCAAACTCACAAGTTTTAATGCCTCTATACTGACATCCTCTTAGTTGTGGCATTAGAGTTGAGAGTGGAGGTTGTCCTTGCTTTTCTTTGGAGGATACCTCACCTCTGGGAGCTCAGTGTGCCTGCTGACTCCTGTGGAGATTAAGACCAGAGGCACTCTGATGAAAACTGGAGTTCCCACTTTCCTTAGGCCATTGGGTGTCTTCCACATCAAAAGCAGATTTTGAGGAAGATTGAGCTTTTCAGCTGAGTGGGCTCAAGTTGCTGCCATGGGATAAACTGTCAAGTGAACTAACAGCCACTTCCACTCCCTTTTATTTGCAATTTGAATAGTGTAAGGCTAAAATTATACTCCAGAATGTAATAGGCATTCATATATAATATATGAGCACAACCATTCAGAGCCAAGTTAATATTTTTCAAGTGCATAATATAATCCTTAAAAAGACATTTTGGAAGGAATAAAATGAAGTGTACTGACTGCAAACATCCTTAACCAAAAAATTTTTAAAAAAGAAAAAAAAGAACATTAGCGAAGCAAATTATTTTGTTTATTAATTATTTTGATTTTTAATGAAATATTTAATAATTTATATTTAAATTTAAACATTTTCTTTTGAATCTGAGAAATCCTGTACCTATAAATCATTTTCATACTCAAGTTCATGAAAAAAAATAACCATAGGTAAACTGACAATGGAAACTGGACTACAACACTCCAAGGACTTTATTCCAGGTTATATTGGTTTTGATATTGATATTGATTGTAATGAAAATCAAAATTCAACATTATTGTCTTTTCAATTTTGGACTTAGTATTGAACCAAATGAAGTTTGTTGCATTACCAGATGTAATAGATGTCACCAGAGGTATATAGCACATGAAAGAAGCTAACTTTGTAAATTAGGTAATCTTGCAATACTTTTTGCTAGAAGTGTCTTGGATTTACAAAAAAACATATTGATCAACATATCATTGCAACATACTGTATCACAAAGAGATAAAGAAAAAAGCTAGACACAATTAAATACAGAATTGTGGAGTAAAAAATATCAAAATAAAACATCAAAAACAACAAGAGAACTGTGAGGAGGTATTTTAAATACCTGGGAAAAAAATTATCTGTAAAATTTGATAATTCGGGCAATTAAAGGGAACAAAGATGAAGTCTGATATTTATATTAATATTTGTAAGTGCTCCAATAAGGTCTCTGCTTTCAGAATGGAAACTTATTATGTGAACAACACACTTAAATTTGAATATCATTTTCCAGAGGGAAGAATTATTGTCATAGCCCAGAGACAAGTAGCTCAACTCAGTTGATTGAGCTTAAAGCAGAAGTGCTTTTAAATTCTGAGGTCCAATTTGAATTTTTTTTTTTTTTTTCAATAGTTTACCTGAGTCTGAAGCCCATGATGAGGACAAGGAGCAAGGAATTGGCCTGTTAGGTATTTTGCTTGACTGATACTCAGTGAAGCAACACCTTGAGATATTTATATATATGTTACATTCCACAGGACTGTATGAAGCAACAAGTTAGCCTTACCCTGCACTGTGCTGCTTCTAAGACCATTCTCTAAAAAGAATAACTAATCATATTAGTTCACATGACTTTAGTTTAAAAGTAATGTTGATAGTTATTTCTGCAGTCTGGAGAAATCACCAGTAATTCTGCCTATATTGCAACCTGTAAAGCTTCAAAATTGAAAAAAATTGGAAATATTCCTTTTCATTGCAGTTGATTTTTGGAGACGTTTTGGTGTCACCTTTTAGCAGTAAAATCTCATAATACACAGCTAATAGGAAATGGGTTACAAAAATTAGTACAGTACATACTATTCCAGAGTTCTACAGAAACAGGCAAGGTCAGATGGTTCAAGAGAATTAAGCTCTCACTTATCCCGTTAAAGTCTAGATTTTTTAAATGCTTTTTATCTTGTTATTTGTTCTTACTGGGATCTGTTCAAAGCAAAACTTTAACAATCCTATCTGCAACCCTCCTTTACCAGCATCCAAGAATGGAAAGAAAGATTTTATCAGGATTAACAATATGTACTGTAAGTAAATGTTAACAGTAAAAGAAAAAATAATTACAATTAGTGCAAAACTTATTAGGTTTAGAGTTTGGGTAATTTTTCTGAGCATTTACACTGTTTCACACCTTTCATAAAAAAGAAACAATAGAAAAAAGAGACGTTGGATACCCATTGGTCTAGAAGTCATATATTTAAACTCTCTAAATCCTGAGCCTGAAGTTTACCCCACACGGAGATTAATCATCTACCAATGTTCGAGTACTACAAGTAGGGTTGTAAAAAAATACAGACAAGGGCTTTACAGTCAAAAGTGACTTAAAACATTTTTGACTAATCTATATCTCTTTATTTTTGCTTTTCTTAACACGGAACTCATCTTGCTGGCAAATTTACTATCTACAGTTTGACTTAGATAATTTTGTAAAATCTTCAGTTTTATCATTACATGTGAAAAAGAGAAAATAGAATTTGAAGCAATGATTGTAAAACAAGAATTATAATACAAGACTGCTATCTCCTCAGAATATAAAATTTTATTATTGGAAGGAAGCATCTTCCTTTCTTCCTTTGAAAAATGTGGCTTGGAATAATGAAGATTTCTTCAAGAACTGGCTCGTTAATTCTCAGAGGAGACCCTCCAAAACTTTTCTTGTCTTAGCCAGATCTTAGCAAATCTGCTTACAGTGGGGCAGCAATCTTGTATTTTGCTGCAACTGTGGGCATTGTGGATTCTAGAATCTGAGTTTTTATTTAGCAGCATGGCAGATGCACAAAACACAGCAAGTGCCTGTGGAAGGAACACAGTGTGCAACCCTCTCTTGGCAGTAATTCAAAGACTCCCTCAAAAGTTTTCTTTCACTCCTACACACAACATCTTATTATCCCATACAGAGAAAACATTTGCGTTTTCAACCAAAAGGCTGTTTGATCTTTCATTGTCCCTTAGATGTCTGCAGCTTGACAACAGTATTCCTCACTCTGAAGTTTTTCTGGACCATTCAGTTTGAAAACACTTCTACTCTTCTTCACGTCGTATTGGGTTTGCCTGGCCAAGTTTGGTGGCTGTGGGGCTACAGGGATGGCTTCTCTGAGAAGCTGCCAGAACCTTTTCTAACGTCTGACAGGGCCAATGTCACCTGGCTCTGAGGTGGACCTGCCACTGGCCAAGGCCAAGACAATCAGGCATGCTGGTAACATTAACCCCTGGGAAAACATACTTCAGAAGGGGAAATGTGGGAGAAAAAGCAGCCAGAGAGAGGAGTGAGAACATGTGAGAGGAACAGTGCTGCAGACACCCAGGTCAGTGCAGGAGGGGCAGGAGATGCTCCAGGTGTTGGAGCTGAGATTCCCCTGCAGCCCGGGGTGCAGCCCATGGTGAGGCAGTTGTGCCCCTGCAGCCCAGGGAGGAGACCCACACTGGAGCAGGTGGATGCCTGAGAGGAGGCTGTGGCCCTGTGTAAAGCCTGTGCTGGAGCAGGATCCTGGCAAGACCTGAAGATCCATGAAGACAGAGGGGCCCGCACTGGGGCAGGTTTCCTGGCAGGATTTGTGACCCATGCTGGAGTAGCCTGTTCATGAAAGACTGAACCCCATGTTAGGGAACACTTGCCAGCAGTTCCTGTGGGAAGGACACATTTAGAAGAAATTCACATTGGACTTCCCTTGAAGGCACCCAGTTCTGGAAGAGGGAGTGAGAGGAGTCCTTCCTTGAGGATGAAGGAGTAGCAGAGACAATGTGTGATGAACTGACTACAGTCCCCATTCCTCATCTTTCTGTGTTGCCAGGGGAATGAGGTAGAGAATGCAGAAGTGAAGTTGAACCCAGGAAGAAGGAACAGTATAGAGGATGGTGGTTTTAATATTTGGGGTTTATATTCTCTTTACCCCATTCCAATTTGATTGGTAATAAATTCTAGTAATTTCCCCAAATGAAGCCTGTTTTTCCCATGACAGTAACTGGTGAGTGATCTCTCTCTGTCCTCATCTTGACCCAAAAAATTTTAGTTGTAGTTTCTCTGTCCTGTCCTTGTGGGGAGGGAAGTGATGAAATGGTTTTGGTGGGCCCTTGCCATCCACCCAGGGTCAGCCCTGGGTCAGCCCACACGTCTCTGATCCAGAGAAATCATTATGTTACTCTGCCCCCCCTTACCTAGTCAAATTGTCAAGGGGATTATTTGACTGTTTTTCCTTTTTCTTTTTCTTTGTTCTTGTCTAGACCTTTTTGGCTGCCTAACATTTCTTGGATATCTCTGGGAAACTGCAACAACTTTCCTCAAAAGAAGTTATATCAAGTCAGTTATATCAAGTCCCTGATATCAAGTTACCTTCCTTCTCCACTGTCTGTAAAGTCCAGCCACCTTGTTTTGGCCATGTTTTAATGTTCCATCTCCAGCATGTTACTTCAATTTAGGCATCCTACTCCACAACAGTCACCCTGCCTTCAATGGCATTTCTCTGCTGTTTATGGCTATGGTAGCGATAAAACAGATGCAAGGAACAAAGTCATGGGGAACTACCAGGTCTCTCAAGGTTCAGTGTGTGAGACAGAAATGTTATGGTTAATAGCTTAAACACTGTCATGAAGCGCTTTTTGCCCACTATGGCAAAACTGTATAAAGCTGCAGCCACTGAAGCCCACCCCTCCCTGAATATGCCGCCTCTCTGGAACTTTGGACTGTGAGTTAAGCCAATTTTTAAATATCTAGGGAGAAGCAAACAAGGCTGAGGAAGAAGAATGTATCTACCAGGAAAGCCAAACACAGCAGCTGTCCTGAAAATCAGCTCTGCCTG
>VYXF01009617.1:1119659-1138553 GCA_013397295.1 Polioptila caerulea
TTCTACTTAATCTGTCTCTCTGTTACTCTCTTTCTCTCCCTGCATCTTTTCCTATTTCTCTCTCTCTCCCTCTCCCTCACATTTGATGTTAAATAAAATCCATACTATTGACTTTGGCATATGGTCTCCTTTGCACCTTAATTTTGGCAAAGGAAGCTCTCTAACAATTTTAATAACTGGGTCATAACACAGTAATATGATTTATGCTGCTAGAGCAATGCTAAGCCCATACTCTGTCTGTATTGCTTTAAGACAATCTAAAAGCCACCAAGGTGAGCCATCTACAGTAACAGTCCTACTGGTAACAAGCTCATGTATGATATTTTCCTTGGGGCTGCCTCTCCCATTAATGTCTTTCAACTGTGTTAGAAATATAGACAGATTTTTAAAAAACTTTCATTTTACTTTTCAGACAAAATAAAAAATCTTTGGGACAGGTTTGAGGGTTTTGACAGCTTTTTTTTCAATCTATATTTTACATTATATTGCAGTTTAAAACTTTACCTTTCAGTTTCACGCTGAGAGATAACTCAGGATGCAGATCCTTCTTACTCTGTTCCAACCCAGCAATAAATTCTAAGAAACCAGATTTCTGATCCCTCTCAAGCATGTTGCAGGTTAAAAACTATGTATTTGTCTTCCAAAACCTTCAAACTTGTACCATTTTTGTTGCTATTGCCCTCCCCATTGATGAAGGATATTATCATTCAATGCTGGCAACAGCATTTTGCCAAAGCACTGTCCTGAAACATCAGAGAAAATTATAAGTGAGGAAGATGATAGTCTGTCTTAGGTACTGCTGTGAGACGTGAGGCGCATCATTTGTTACGTGCCCTTATGATCCACAACTCAAAAAGAAGTTATTTTCTTATTTTCCTAGCATCCTTTTGAGTGGGAAACAAGAGCAAATACTTGTGCAGCAAAGTGCTACAGCTGAATTGCTTCTAAAATTATTCCAAGACTACTTCTACTTGATAATCCCAAAGAAATACCTACAAAAATAAATGTGGGTAGTGTTTTCCTTTCAATTGTTTTGTTAAAGTACAAGTTTAAGAATGTGAGTTCTGCAATTTCCAGACAATTGCAATCTTGGGGCTATTTTAATATATCCCTGCTAAGGACTTTTTTTTTTTATCAGGGACTGTTGTGAATTTAAATGTAGAGTTAATTTAATCTGACAATAGCACAATCTCTTCAGCCTTGTAAAACTGATAGCTTTCTGTGAAGGTGTAACTTAAAGGACTAAACAGTGATTATATTAATTCCCTGTGCCTGAAGCAACCTCTTTAAATTAAAGCTCTCATTCGAGTAAATCTCAAACTATTTTGAAAAATTACTTAAACTGTTTGCTGTGGAGGAATGCAATGCTTTTGAAAACTAAGGTAATAACATTTTCTTAGTTTCTTTAGAATTTATGTGAAAAAACTCCAACATGATTTATAACAAGAATCTGAAAGAGGTCATCTGAGGAAATCATTGCTGCCACCTGGACCAGCAGAAAAAGGCAGCAGCCTCTCTCTGAGAATGAGACAAGGATTTTTTAGGAAAATCAGTCAAGAACGTAACTCACTTTCTATTCAAGGTACATATTTTGCTGATCCTTTCCCCAGGTTTGAGATAATTTTCGGTGTCACACCAGTGACACTGAAGTCAATGCCCACTGGAGATGGCTCCTACAAGGAGCAGGCTGACTGCTAGGGGGGCAGCCTGGCTGCTGGCAGACCCCAGCCAAAGGCAGCTTCACCTCCAGCTGGGTCTGCCTGCAAAAGGAGATCAGCTGAAGCCTGAGGCTGTTGCCTTGTGCCAAGATTTCATTACTTACCCCACTGATAGAAGCTAGATCCTAACCCACCTTTCCTCTGGAAAATCCCCAGCTGAGAGTGAAGGAACTAGGATGAATATAAGGGAGGCAGAGATCAAGGTGCTGGAGATGAGGGGAAGTAACCACTCACACTCAGCAAAGCTGCCCTAGGCCAGCTGTCTGGGACCCCAAATCCATCAGGAAAACTATGCAATCAAAAATTATTAATTAAGTCAGAATCTTCAGGCTCAGACTGGTGAAGAGAAGAGAGTATTAACTGAGGAGAATCTGACAGAAGGAATGCTCTTCTGTTGGTGAAATTAATAAGGCAGGAAATTTCTTAAAACTAATTTAATTCCCTCTCCCTTCTGTCAGAACAGTGATCAGTACAAGAGATACAGAGTGATTAAGATCCCTGCAGAAGAAAACTATTAAGTCAAAAGATAGGTATGACACAAATTAAAAGCATAAATGAGGCATGAACATGCTTTCTATTAATGTGTGCTATAGCATGTAAATATGCTGTTTTGTATTTGTTTCTTTATGATTTATAACTCCAGGAGACACATTTTAGTAGCAACAACATGCAAGATAAAGTATGAGAGTAGTTTACTGGCACTTCTGGAGAAAAATCAACCTTCTGCTACACTGTCTCTAATTTTATATATATACACCTATGAGAATTATTTTTTTTGTTGACTGACATATGATAATAAAAAACAATGACATCAGAAAACTTTTAGTTTTCCTATTTTTTCCTTTTTTTCTCTTAACTTTTTTTTCCCCTGCTATAAATCCAAAAACACTTTTGATGGGTTGGAATTGCCCAAAACTAATGGCTGAAGCTTGGTTTTAAATCCTATTTAGTAGTTCAGAATGAGTGAGAAAATGTTCTCAACATTTAAGCTTGATGGGATCGTAGAAATTAATGTTAGTCATTCTTCTAATTAATATCTCAATTAATTGTGTTTACTACACAAGATGGCCATGTTTATACATGGAGGGATGTCTGGATTTTTTTAAAAACATTAACTCCATGAACTCATCAGAAAAATAGGGTTTTATTAGTATCACTGGTCCCTTAACAATGGCAAATCCCTCCTTTTGTAAGAAACAGGCATTCCATGTGCCCTCAAAAACTATTACTCACACACAACTTTTCAAACACAATAGTTCACTCTTTCATTTTAAATTTTCCCTTGTGTACATCTTCCTTAGGGGGAATTAATGGGAATATTTGCCTGCTGTCTTGAAATATAGTACCAAGAGCACAAAGCCACAAATAGTATTCTGTAGTAGTTTTGCATCATCTAAAGCACAAGTTGACTCTATAACCCAGATTATTTTCCCTGAAAAGATTTGTGAATTCCAGACTGCATCAGTTCTGCACATAGTGAAAATCTGTTTGCTGCATTGTTAACATTGGTATGTACAGGATGATGCCTACTAAGACAGGAGAGTGCCAAGGCACATCTGATCTCTTATGGTTCTGCAGAATGGCATAAATCATTCACAAGATTGAGAAGGAACAACAACATATCTCACATAACAAATTGAAAAATTGCACTTGTAGGATAATTCAGATATTTATGCTCATGACTGACTGATTTAAACCACACAATGCCAGCAATTGTATTTTTTGCAATAACATAGTCACATTTTATCAGGAAATGTGGACAAGGCTGCTCTGCAGCAGTTGAGGATAGAGCACTGGTTATTGTAGCCTATTAATATTTTCTGCAAGTTGAATAAGCTTTAAAAGTACAACACTGTTTTAAGGAATCACTGTTTTAAGGAATGTATTTACCACACTACTAAGAAATTAAAGGTTGGCAGCAGCAATTCAAAATTTAATTAATCCTCCCTGCCTCAAGGTAGGAATGAGATCAAAATAGCTGAAGCTGGAGTATAGTATCTCTGGAGTAGATAACAAGAAATTTTGCAGTAGGAGAAAAACTCATGAAGGAAGATGAGGGAACAGAGGTTAGAAGGAATCCAAGACCAATTTGAGACTGAGGATAGTGGAGTTTGGGGCAGCAGCAAGGCTGGGGGAGCCACACAAGTTTCCAAGATGCAGCTAATGGGGAAACTAGGAACACAGAGGGCGAGCAAATAGGGTCTTGCCTTAAGAGTTGGATTATTTCCTCCAACAGCAACACCACTTTCAATTTCTTTCTTCCAGCCTGCCTGAAAGCATAAATCCAGTTGTCTCCCGTTGCATTTGCATTGGCTATATCATTAGGACCATTGGCATTTTGCCCTCATGTGCTCTTTGGCTGTCTGGGAGCCTTCTCCCTATTGGCAGATCCTCTTGCACCCATTCTCTTGCACCTCTGCACCTTCTTTATCTGAGAATTCTCCTTTGTTTTAGTGTCCAGTTAGGCTTAGTTGGCTGTCAGATGCCAACCCAGCTGCTCCTTCACTCCTCCTCAAAAGAACAAAGGGAAAATATAAGATGAAGATACCTGTAGGTCAAGATAAAGACAGGGAGATCACCTACTAATTACTGTCAAGGGAAAAGCAGACTCAGCTGAGGGCAGCTGGTGTAACTTATTGCCAAACAAAACCAAAGTAGGATGGTGAGAAACAGAAAAACACCTTCACTCCAGCCCTCCCTACTACCTAGGCTCGACTTCACTCCTTCATTCCTAACTTTTATACTTTCTACCTGGCCCATGACTAGCAGGATGGGTGAGGAGAGGGACTTTATGGTCAGTCCATATCAGCCTGTGTTATTTATTCAGTGTATTGAGCTTCATAGATGTCAGTAGGGCTCCTGTGTGGGAAATGGCCACAGGGGAGAGGACTGGGAAATTGGGTGTAAGTTGAAAAAAGAGAACAAAGAAAAGTATTATTACCTGGGTAAAGCTGACAGTTATGCTTATGATTTCTTTTCAGAGAGATTGAAAAGTGACTATTCTAAAAATGCATTCCTGGAAAATGGATGAAGTTATGCTGTTCTTTTTTGTATTTTCACAAATGTTCTTGAGAGTGTTACTTTTGTCCTGGCAGGTAACATGAAAATTAATAAATGACTTTTCCTATATTTTCTTGTTGTTTATATTTCAGATTCATTATATTTATTTAATATATTCTTTACACTTCAGCTTTATGTGCATTCACAGTAAAACAGAAGTTCTTCTAAATGTCTGAAACACTCCAGAAGAAACTGCCTCTTTGCACTACAGAATAAATTATAATTGCCAAAACCTAGGGAATAAACTTTATGATTAACCAGCAGACAGCATAAGTACATGTCTGGTTAATTTATGATCTTGAATCCAGGAGAAATATTTCAAGAAATTGTTTCACTTTCCAGGGAAAAAGTTTTTGTAGCCTGCTGTTTTATAGTTTAAATGCTATTATTTTGTGTTGCACAATGATTGATGAAACTGATGTAGAGACATTTATGTATTGGTAAATTAGGCTTGCAGAAAGCCACAAAAAGTAGTTTTCTTTTGCATTAAGGAATGTGAGAAAAACCTGAAGCCTCCAAACAGTAGAAACCTACTTATGGCATTCCTAGACTGATTAACCTCTGTTTGTTTTTCTGCTTATTCCAGAAGATTCATAAAACATAATTTCATTACTTTGCTTAGAGTTTTCTATTTGTTTATCTGAGAACTTGGCTAAATGTTCTATTGAGCTACTTTTTTATGAGTTCTATTTCACAAGAAACTCAATATCTTCTTTCCAATAGGAAACAAAAATTGGGTTTGATATTATATTTACCACTGAAATAGCTGCAGCTAATTTAGTTATAGTTAATGGAGTTCATTAATCCTGTATAAATTCTTTAGCTTCCTAAGTGTACTACACTAAATATTTAGTTGACAAAGTTCAGTAAAATTGAGCATTTACACTTCAGCCTAGTTTATATAAACTGTAGTTTATGGTTCAGGCTTAGGTTTTGAGTGTATAGAATATATATATATATGAAGAATAAATTAAAAAAAACTCAAATGGAAAACAGTGATATTATTTGAATGTTTCATAAAATATGCTATGCACTTATTAGTCTCTATTTCTGTTAGTCTGGAATTTCCTCTTAAATAACTTTTCTTATTCTTTCATCATTTCCTCTCAAATATGAAGATACATAATGTACTTTTAAATAAACTTAACCTGGTAAACTGTTTGCTGAGAAAGACAGGTAGATATTTTCTTCAAGCAATCATGACAGGGAGGGATTAAAATGTTTCATGTAATGTACAAAGTTCAGCATTTAAAGCCACACCCATGTAAACACCTTGCATTAATACCTTCTTGTTACAGAACTTTTCATGGAAGAAAGAGCAAAGCCCAGACTTTCTTTGTTGGAAGGATTCATCTCACATTAAATTTGGTCTATACAATCAATATATCTTTACGGTCTATACAGCAGTGCCTTTTTACTGAAGAATTATCTGTCATACTCCATAATGAGCTGCACTTTCACAAGTGTATTATATAGATTTTTGTCACAATACCTCATTGGTTTTGTAATCCTTTTTCCTTAAGAGCAGTCATCCTTTTATGAAGTGTTCAATACTTTGGACAACAGAAAGGTTATATGGAATTCAAGTTTCTTTCGTAGTCCTTCAAACTGAAGAGCCTGAAAAGTTTCTACAGCTTAGTGCTTATGCTTTACTCTCTACAGATGTTTTCCTACTGTACACTGACAGGTACAATAAAAACACCTCTCAAAATAAAACAGTGATCTAATACCATTTTTTATAGGGTGGTTTTTGGAGGTTTTTTCCCAGACTGAATATCTTTAGTTTCAGCTTCCCCATTAGAAGAGCTAAGCTGTCCAGATCACCTTGGTCAACTATAAACAAAACCTTGGCTTAGGTTTGGTGGAGTTTGGGGGAGTTCTGCTACACCAAATCTTCAGACAGGAGAAAAGATTATTTTTTATTAACAATAAGCCCTGACATCAAACTAAAAGACACTTTTGATGCTATGTCCACAAAACATCTTTAAAGTGATTTTTTCAGCTGCTGCCTAATTTGGCAGGTTCTTTGTCCACATAAGTACTGATGTTTTGACATTGCTGCAGTTCTGTTTCCATTTAGACTAGAAATTCTTTCTATCTTGACATCAATCACAGAGCTAGATATATTCCACATTAAGCACTTTTTGTCCATGTTCACCATTGAACACAATCCACAGGATCTTAGAGCACTGTCTTGTCCATGAATTCAGACTCCAGGGCTCACAGCTTCTTCTCAAACTTGACCAAATTCCAGCAGTTTAAGCTTCACTTCCATGTAAATTTCTTCTTATATTGACTCAAATTCACATGCAAACTGACTCCTGCAATATTTTGACAAGCTAAACATACAAAGGCAATCAGGAAAGTAAATCCTAGCGAAATATATCAAATACAGGTTATTACAGTTATTTGTTATAAGGATGAAAGTTATATATGAATTTAAATGACTGTTTGCATTTCTAAGAGTACTTTTTCCTGTTAATCTCAGATCTCCCTCCATTGTAGAACTGCAGTAACCACTTAGTAATAAGGAGAAAGAAGTCATACCTTCACCCTGTCATTGTGGAAGACAGGGAAAGTTACAAAAGTTAATAAAAATTATCACAATTCCACCAATCCGGAAGACATAAGGGGTATTTTGTTGGTCATGACTCTCTTGTCCTGAGCAATGTGATGCTCTGAAGAGATGTCCTGCTCATTACTTCCAGCCTCTGAATTCCCTCTCTTTCCATGCTCCACACAGAAGGTTTTGGAAACTGTCATACATTAAAAACTTGGTGGTTTCATGCATGCATTTGCTTCCAGGGTCTCAACCACAAATTGAAGCAATCTTGCAGAACACACTGAGACCAAAGCCAATTATATCCCTGAATCATTTTCTTTTTAAAATTTTGCAGAAGATATTAGGACCATGGAAGTGAGTAAAAACATAACAGAAAATTAACAACAACTGAAGAAAATCTGGCATTTTGGGTAAATTTTCTTCTTTCTAGGTTTAGATTGCTGTAGTACATCCATGCAAACTCAATGTTCTTCAAAGTTGTCCTAGTTTAGCAACTGTGTAATCTGGCATAACAATTGTGTGATGATGATTCTGTCTTCTTAAGGTCAGAGGAGAAATAGCAGCGCTTCTTCTTTTTTTCAAAAGACTTTGAGGTTCTTCAGAATCTTCTGAGGAGGAATCTCTGAGAAGGGAACGTGACATCTACATCTGAGGGAAGCTGGAATTAAAAATTTTATTAGCCTTGTTCTCACAGCTCCTCCTCAGGTCTAGCAATAAGTGCTACTCTAGGTTGGATTTCTTTTTTTAAATTTAATTTAAATGCTCAGTTGTTGAGCCTTTTCTGTAATCTGTCAGATACAGTTTGTTATAGTTTGTATTTTGTTATACAGGATCCAAGGCTATGTGTTTCAAGCTCTGGGATATTTTGATTGTCATAAAGGAAGAAACAGAAGCTTTCTCATTCTGTTCAAAGGAATATGTTTCACTTTGTCTTAATGAGTTAAAGAATAGCAGTGCCAGAAAAGCAACACAGGTATCATGATATAAATTAACATATTTATGCAGGAAGAAACATCAAATAAATGTTGACTAAATATTACAATAATCTTTACAACAGGAAGTGAAGCCTATGTCTCCTCCCTACTATCAAAGCAGCTTAAATGTCAAATTACAGCAATGGTCACTTACTTGGTCTAATTGTGAGACTTTTGCAAAACATTCTAGTTATTTCCTTACAAAAGTGAGGCATGTTCCACAACAGAAATTTGAGTATTAACTTCTTTTGTGTACCAAGGCATGTATTTGTCCCAGAGGAACAAATGAATCAACAGATGATTCATCTGGCCAGAAGAATTATTCCTGCAGGTTCAAGATTCATGGGAAATAATTTACACTTCTGACCCTAATGGTGCTAAAAAAAAAAAAATCAACTGTAATATATAAAATAAGCATAGAATGATTCAGCTTTTCCACTACAGCCTAGCTAAAGCCTTGAATGATTCTTTTGTTCATCTTAATGGGAAACAAATTTGAAGTCATAATTAAAATGTGTGCTCTCTCATTGCCAGTTATCCATATAATGATTAAAGAGCATAAAAATAAAAGCAGAGATCACATTATGATAATGTGATTTTATCATGAGTGCATTTTGGCATCATATGTAGCTGGCCTTGGGTTATGAGTGGTTTGAGAGAGCACAATCGCTTATTTTTCAAGCTTCCTAAGGCACAAATTTTACCTCCAGAACTGTCTGATTTCTACTCCTAGTTGTCTGAATTTAAATAAAAAGGAAGAAAAAGTATCATTGGAAGTAACACTCTTATAGAGTGCTTTAATTTAAAGGCAATATGTGTAATAATTTACACTGTCTATAAGAACCCATGCTATATTTAGACTATGAGCAATTTGCATTTCACATACAGCTAATGTACTCTCCTTCCAAGGTACAGCTTGTTACTTTAAGAGTATACAGATGAACATTATGATATACAGTAAAGCTTTTGAAAGATTTATCTGTGCTGTAATATTTTTCTAATGGCTTCATCTGTAGATAATGTATATGCACCTATGTTTCAACTATATATTTTCACTATACATATTCTATTTCTGAAGCAGTAAAGTAAGTATTTTATAGAAATGTTTATTACAAGCAACAGAATTCAGTCATCTACCCAGTTATCAATAGAGATGCAAGATCTGGTATATTTAGCACAGCCCTTACACATCTGTTCATGTCTTCCTATTATCCAAAAGTTTTAAGAAAATTGAAAGTGGATTCCATTCTTCAAAAACTACTAAGCAGACATCAACACACACACATAAGAAACAGAGTCTATTTTTAGAATCATCTGGCATTTTCTAATTGACTATTATTGTTTTTTTTATATAGAGATTTTTTTTTTTTGAAAGCAAATATATTTACAAAATAATTTTATAATTTCCTGTGTTATCGTGTTAAAAATTAGCTAAGACTTCAAACTGAGACATTTTTTACCTTAGTAACTTCTTATTCACTTGTTACAGCACTGTGAGCAGCAGGGAATATATTCCAGTTAACCCTACAGGTGCTGGCTACAGGGACAGGCATTTTTGGCCCATTCTAATAGACCCTCAGCAAGTTTGCCAAGTGCACCAGCCTGTGTGGTGTTGCTGACAGGCTGCAGGGAAGGGAGCACATCCAGAGGGACCTTGTCAGGTTTGAGATGTGGGTCTGTGCAAACCTCATGAAGTCCAACAAGGCCAAGTGCAAGGTGCTGTGCCTGGGCTGGGGCAATCCCAAGCAGGAGTATGGGCTGGGAGGAGAATGGATTGAGACTAGCCCTGGGAAAATGATTTGGGGGTGTTTGTGGACAAAAAGCTTAACATGACTCAGTAATGTGCTCTTGCATGCTGGAGAGTCTACCATGCTTGGGCTGCAACACCAAAAGTGGGGTCAGCAGGTCGAGGAAGGTCATTCTGCTCCTCTGCTCTGCTCTTGTGAGACACACTGAAGTATTCTTCTGTTCCAGATTTTTCACAACACTTACCTCAAAACAATTTATTTTTTCTTCTGAAAGACTTAAATTATTTTGAAGTAAAACTTTGAGGTAGTTGAAATTGAAGAAGTTCTATTTGGTTACAGAAAAATCTACTCATGTGATTAAATTCTTTTAAATTAGTTTATTTTAGCCATCCTTTCAATTTTAATTTATTCCATAGACTTCAATATACTGTGAATTGAGACTGTATATCCATATTATCTATACTTGTGCTTAAAAGAGACATAGACTTCATGAACACAGGGCTGAAAATAAATTATGATCACTTAGCATAAGCTACATTCACCTAAGTTACAGCTCATTTTCCTTTATAATTGATTCAACTTCTTATCAGCACCTGTAGCAAAAGGCAGTCCAAATGATCCCATAGTGACTTTTCAGTGTCATGAGAAAACCTCATGAGATCAGAACAAAGTGTGTGCACAGCTGCAGTACAAAATCTTTTGGGGTCAAGACAGGATACAAACCTCTTCTGGATGTCCTCAGCTTTTTTGGTGACCAGGATGCCTGGCAGAATATTGCTTTGGAGAATTGACACAGAAGAAAAAACAGCAATAATTTACTATTTCTGGAAAGCTGCTTCTACTATAAATATATCTATTCTTTCTAACATTTCAGACTCAAATACTGATATTTAATTACCTATAAAGCAGAAACATCAATATCTGCAACTTTAGAAGAGGAATTAGTTGTTAGGCAGACTGTCCTTTTGTTTGTTCAAAATTCAGCCTCTCTGCCTATTATTTTCTTGCTGGAACAATTCAGAAAAAGACCTTTCAAGAAGCAAAATTACAATGATTTTTCTAAGCAACAAAGCATTGTAATGCAAGTTGAATTATCACTAATGCAACTTCTGTCAATGTTTAATAATTTTGAAGACGTTTTCATCACAAATGTTTTGAACACTCTGATGCAATGGCCTGGAAATATAAAGACCAGTTCTATGTGATAGTTTTCAGGAAATTGCTTGATGAAAAATATTACTTATATTAATCTTAAATAGCTTATAGACTATGAATATCTAGGAGAGATCTTTACACTCTTCAGCATAAATTGAAGTTATGCATAATGTCTGGATGGCAAGAAAACAGATGATCTGTGATAACAGTTCAATCAAAATTGCATCAAGTCTAATGGTGCTCTTAAAATACAATATGGTTCTCCTAATGGCAGTTCCACCCCTGGTGTGAATTTTGGATAGATTAGCTTTCTGACTGGAAACAACTCAATTATTGAAACTGAATGTCAGAATTTAAATTTTTACTTAGTAAACAATCCACAGTCAGCTACAAGGCTATGGAACACCTGTGTTCCCAGCCCTTCAGTTCACTCTAGCTATCACTTACTGTGTCAGAAATTTACGTGACAAAGTACTTACTCTCATTTCAGTTGAGACTCTCAGAGGCTTTGAGGTTTCTTAATCCTTAGAAAGCTCCTTCTGCTTATATGAGATAAAGTACTGATGCCTCAGGACTACCAACTTTGCCTCTTTGTCCACCTCTGTCAGAAGATGGATAGTCATTTCATACCTTTCCCTCTTATGAAAAATTCTTAGCACTGTTTCTACAAGGTCCATTTAAACCATCTCAGCCATAGAAGAAATATTTTTGTTCTGGCAAAAAAAATTATTTCAGAGTATGAAATTAACAAGAAGATTATTCTTTTTTAGCTAACATATGGAACAGGAATGTAAAATTGTCCCTCCACCTTTGGTTACCTGACAGCAATGTTTGGCAGGGACAGCAGGATTCTTACTTTAGGGTCAACTGAATTGACAAATTAATTCTGAAGACTGGACAATTTCATGGCAGAATAAAGGCAGGACTGGAGCAAGTCTGAATGTTTTCAATTCACTCCCCCCATTAACACAAACTTGTGTCATCCCACCATCACTGCTTAGTATATATTTTGTTGTCCTGCTCTAAATTGATTCCTACGTCCTTCAGGTGTCCAGATAAGTTTCAGAGCTTGATGGGGAGCTATTAAATGCCACAGTCATGACCAACAAGACTGTCTGATCTGACTGCTGACAGCTATGCTGAGTGCTCATTCTCACTACCTGTGCAAATAACAGTGAATTGAATTTCCTCTGCATGCTCACCTTTTGGAATTATTAATGATCTTAGAAACAACATTTTTCCTGGTAAGCCATCAGCCATTAGTTATGACTAAAGAAAGCACATGTTTCCAGCTGCAGAGAATTTTTTTCTGCAGAGTACCTCAGTAGTGGGAACAGACAAAATTTTCAGGAAATTGCAGATGCTCAGGGAAGCCTTCAGAAAATAAAAGAGATGTCTTTTGACAAGGAGAGTGGATTTTGCAGACAAATTAAAATCTGAAAGGTGTCTGCCAGGGAGCAACAAGAGCAGAAGTTTTGAGTATGTAGCTCTGTTATGACCACAACCTTATCAGCTCAAGCTCTTCAGTGTGTAACATTACCTAAAATATTTTGTGGGCAAGACCTCTATGTAAGTAATGACAATAAGTATAGTGAGGATGACAAAATAGCTAAGAGAACAGAAGCCTTAAAAATTCAAATATGTTTTAAGATGTATGAATATTGCAAATCATGGCAATCATTGACCATCAAGGTTAAAAGTCCCACTCACATTGTTTGGCCATAAATGAAACAGCCATGTATTTTCCTAAGAAAAAGGTAAAGAAAAAAGCCTAAAAACACACAGGGATGTTATTATTATAAGGCAGTAATAATTTTTAAGAGGCACACAATAATGTTTCTAAAATCAGTAGAATGAAATTTGTATAGCAGAAATAGAGGTTATATCTTAGATGAAAATATTTTCACTCTCATCTACCAGACTGTGGACTCATATATAAATCCTGGTCGTGCTTCAAGGAGGAAGAGAGAATTCGCATCTGTTTGGCTGCTTCTTGTGGCTGATAAAATCAGGCAGAAAAAGCCTTTAGAGAAAGTGAACTTGAGTTTTCAGCTCATTTTCCTAGTTATAATCTCTTTCTACACCCTTTTTCTGCTGTTAAGAGTGACTTATTGAAGGAAAAAATTAGGTTTACTGTAGCAAAAATGCTTCCTAGGAAAAGAGGTAAAGGCAGATAAGTGTAACTTGAAAGACATTTGGCAAATGCATTTCTGTTTCTAACATTAGCCTGGCATTAAAAGGATAATGGAATATGTCCAAAGTGTCACTGAACCTCTCTTCTTGATAATATAACTCTAAACAAGTTGACAGATGATATAGACTTAGGACCTTCCAAAATAACTTCTTACGTGAATGCCCCTGAACACCTTTTCCACATTCCTAAAAATGCAAGGGGGAGCTAGCTGGTTCAAAGATAGACATCTGTGCCTATCAAAGGTTGCAGACATCCAGCCACAAACATTTGGGAAAGAAAATTTTCTAAATGCTAAGTAAAAAAAAAATTAGAACAGAAAAAATAATAAAATGTTTAATTAAAGATAATTTTCTTGCATAAAAAAAAGAAAAACATTGAAAATGGTCTTAAGGAGCCACACATTTGATTGGAAATGTAAATATGAAACCTTCCTTTTCTGAAATATCCAATAGTTGAGATTTTTGTTCATTTTATCTTTCTCTAAGACTATTTGCATTTCATTATTTCTCTCAAGTTTTAGTGGCAATAGGGATTTCTATCTGATGTTGAAATTAAAATATTTCTTATTAAATGCTACATATGATATTGTAATTAGCAGAGCTAAATGAAATATTTCATATAAAGCAAATTAAATTGTATGCTATGAAAATCAGTCACAATTTAACCATTAATTTCAACACTGCTAGCAGTTTTTCTACTAAACATACACTCATATGCAATCAGAAAGCAAAGAATTTTTAATCGTGCCTTAAAAAGTGCATACTAAAAGTTATGTGGAATATAATTGAGCAATAAATAAATAGCACATTGTATATATGGTCAAGGCTCTTCTTATTAAGTTAAATCACTAATATAAATGTGAAACACAACTTGGATTAGTCTGCTAAGACTGATCAATATGTATAATTGCAAAAAACATTTAATAATGTCCTTTAAAGTAGAAGCAAAAATTGTTCTCAGTAATTTAAAATGTAGTTAATAAACATTGATAAAAATATTCATATTGTCTATAAATTTTCATGATGAAAATACATTGATTCTAAAATACTTTGGCAATTCTTTGTTTTAAACAGCCCATCTCCCAGTCATTCTCATTGATACCAGTGATAATAGTATAAAATAGTAGCCTCAAAAGTTTTAGAAGCTCACTGGGGCTTTTATTCTGACTGAGTTCACAGCTCTAAAAAAGTAAATGAGAAATCTCTTCAGACAATTTCTCTGTTAAGTTCTGAGAAAAGAATTTTCAGTTCCGTTTTCCAGAGTGTGATGTTTTCTCTACTGATGTTCAAAGTCACCGCTGGATTAGATATAAATAAAAGGCACAAAAATTTAGCTGTTAAAAGAAATCAAAAGATTAGATAAGACAAGGTGACTATGAAGAGACTGAGGTGAAAAGAACGGAAAGTAACTGGTCGGTAATTGCACTCTAAGTTCTGCAAAGCAATCAGCTAATATCAATAAAGTTAGACCTACATGGAGCAGTCATCACAGTGCTCTTACCTAATGTTCCATTTTTTGGGGAATGATGTGCATCCTTAATGTGTGACAGAAAACTTATAGGGCTGGGATTTCCTCACCTCTTTGCCCTTCAGAGTCATCGAGACTCTGTCTCCCTGCATCAAGGATACCTAAGTATCCTCTCACTTGAAATTCAGGCTGAGAAAAATTCAAAACAGCCAAAGACAAGTCAAGTCACTTTTTCAGTGTAAATTCAGGGTTCATTGAAACCTTCACAAGCTGAATGCCACACTCTGGAGTTTCTCAGAAAAAGCAATCTCCTTTAAACTTCAACAGGCCCAGTTTACATGAGGAGCATGCTAGCACATTTTATCCAGTCCAGGATCAAGGCACCATTGAAGACACTTTGTGAACACAGAAGAGAAACCAAATTAAACCATAAATATACCTACAAACCAGAGATTATATGCTCTAACACACAACGATAGGCCCACTGATGAGCATATTACAGGAAAACCAGCAAATAGTAGTGCTTCTATCACGTCAGTAGCTGAACACACAGTTTCTCAGTGCACAGCTAATCTCCTAATCATTCCAAAATGCAGATGGAAAGAAAGAAAACTTAGGCATTGTTTTCTGATCTGTAGAGAAGTCAGTTTTGCCTAGATCTTCAGATGCCTATGGTAATAAGAGCTGAGAACTTGATTTACTTTGAGGACTTTAATGTATTCCTGTTGCCTCCAGCTGTTTTGTTTTCTATATCTTGAGATCCTCTCCTATTAGTCTTATCTTGTTTTAAGTACCTCTTATGGTCTAAAGTCACTGCAGCCCTTATTTCCACAATACCCTTTACAGTAGTCTATAATCTCCAAAAATGCAATAGTGTTCCACATTATAGTCCATTACCTGGACTATAGAGACCCTGTAGAGTTCTCTGCAGCTGCATCTCTTTCTTCTGCTTTACAAACAAGGCAATTACCATGAGAAGATACTGCCTTGTTTCTTAGGAAAGCTAGAAATGAAAGGAAGAATGCTTAAGTTTGCAAGTCACTACCCCCTCACTTAAACAATTAGAGCAAACAAGTTTAACATTCTTACATTGTGTAACCTTGCCATCACAGGTTGATTATGTAGATGAAGCTACAAAGATGCTCAGCCTATTCAAAACTAAACCAATATAAACGTTTCTGTAAAATTGTCACTGAAACTCAGACACACCATTTGCTACAAAACTCTATTTATTATGGAATATCTGTGTACTATTTATATTCTTGTCTCTAAATATTACGATTGCCCAATACTTAATATTTATTTGCCAGAATTGAAATGGAAAACTGGGTTTTCTCCTTCTCTTAGAAGACTCTTATGTGAGTTTGAGCTGCCACAAGGAGGGCTGATATTTTGTAATTTACAGGAGATAAATTCTCTTGGATGTCATAAAGAAAATGTAATTGAAGATATCCCCTAGCTATATTGCTTTACCTTGTGTTATTGACATGCTTGCAGCCTATTCAATGTTCTTTCATCTAACAGTGTTAATTTTAAAAGCAAATTGAATCTTTTTAAAATTCTATTTGAGTAGCCAATTAGATGCAGAAATTTTGCTTACGGCTTCTGCAAGAATCTCTATAAGGTGTCCCTATGTTAATACCTTCCCACATTGATTGCATAATGCAATATGACATTTTGTGTTAATAGGCTTTTATTAAGCTGGATTCAGAGGTTGCATCTCTTGGAGATTAAAGAAGTTGTATAATGCAGTTTTCTCAGTTTGTTGGTGTTAGAAAGAATATGGTAATCTGGTTGAAAAAGGCTGGTTTTCACCCACTTCTCAGCAGGCAGTTATTTTTTATAATTTTTAACTGTTGTCCGACCTAAAGGAAACAGATGTGTTTCAATAAAATCAGAAGCCTATCTTTAGTTTCTATTTCAGTAGACAATGAAAGTTTTCATTCCACTGATGACAAATCTATGCTTTCTTCTATTCATTAAATGCCATCTATAAAATTAACTCACATATCAACTACATTTAGAGAAAAAAATACATTTAGAAATCCATTAAAATCTGTTCAATTCAACTTTCTGATTTACATTTCCAATGTTTAACTGTTCTAAAATATATCCAGTGGATTATTTTTGGCTTCAGCATAATAGTCTTAGCTATGGTACACAGATAAAAGGCTTCATTTCCCATGGCAGCAAATGGAATGCTGTACTGGACATCTAAGGCCAAAGTGTTCCATGCAGAGTAGAAGGAAAAGACTAACAAATCAGACAGTCAAGTACCAATGAAAGGCAATTCATTGGCCCAGTTCCATGCCTGGAAAGAGTAGGGTACCTCCAAAAAATAAGCTCCCTGATACCCTGAATTGATATCACATAAGGAATTTTGCATAGCTGGCCAAGAAAGTAATAGCAATAGATTCTTCAAACTCATTCTTCTGGGTTTGGAACTACACAGAGATGTTTTTGGTTATAATGGATACACAGCTAGAAGCTCCTCCCAAGGAGCTGTTATTTGATGGATATCAAGCAATTATCAGCTAGCACATGTTAACTGGTATGCTTCACACCCCATCAAATCACACATTCAATGACCAAGTGTGTCTGGCATGAAGAAACTTTACCTCCAAAATCCTAATTATAAGAAAACTTAAGAGAATGGAAAGAAATAGGAAAATATTTTATGTACCTTTCCTACTATTCTTCTGATTTTTCTCTGGGGTGATAAGGTACAATTGATGATTTATTAGAAAACTTGTTTTTTTCTCTCATTAAAATTTACATCTAAAGGAATTAATTTTTTATACAGGATGTCATTAGTGGAACAACCTAAAGATTTATGTAAATATATTCTATTGTATATAATAGAATAAAAAAGGGTCTAAACTAAAGGTCTTTCAAAGCCAGACTACTTTAGTTTCTTGATAATCATGAGCATATGTTGGAGGGAAAAAAAATTAATTTTGAAACTTCTACTTCTAGAAGTCATGTGCTGATCCCTCTGCCATCTTGCCCTATCTGGTACATTTAAAACTTTTTAAGCCAATGAGAGTTAAAGTGTTGTTAACAGCTCAGTTGTGTCTGTTTTTGTAACAACTATCACTAGTTAGTGATAATTTATGAGTCATGAAGGGATATAGTAATTACAAGATAGCAACTAAGTTTGTGAAATTTAACAATTCATCAAAGTTAACTATCAATATCAACCATTACTACCACCTGTGTCAACATAAGGCACTTCTGCTGTTTTCTTTGAAGTAAGGCAAGGTCTCTGTGGAGGACTAACACAAATTCAGGCAATAAGTCTATTGTTGCTGAGGAAAAAGCAGACAAGTTGGCTGAAGCACAAACACTCAGGCATGAGAAAAATGAACATCTTTCCAAACTAAATACAGGCAGAAACAATTGAGTCCAACATTGCCTGGAAGAAAAGTTGGCTGTTATTTGAGACAATATTAGCCTAGGGATAGTTGATAAGGTGGTCAGTTGTGAGAAAGAAAATAAAAAAGGATGATAATTCATTGCTTGTGGAACTAGAAGAGGCTAACCTGGAAGGCAGAGAAAACTATAGCATGTCATAAAGCCATTGTTTCTTGCATCCAGTACAGTATCTTAGGTACTCAGCACTGTTTTCTCTCCCTGAATCACTTTACTCCTTTTCCTAAGGAACTTCAGCCTTTCATTTCCCTAGAAACTTATTTCCTTAGACTTTCATGTCCCCCTGTCATGGTTTAGGTTTGCCAATTTGAAATTTCTCAATCAAGAGCAGAGCAGGCTTAAGCTTAAAAGTAATAAAACTTTATTAACTAACACTAAAAGGGGAAAAAAAACCCCACAAGAATTAGAATGAAACCTTCAGATCACCCCTCCTCCCTCCCCACTCCTTCTTTCTTTCCAATTGACAACGTCCAGAAAACAACACTTAGAAATCTCAGTCAGTTTTTCACCACTAAAATACTCTTTCTTCAGTTCACTTACAGAGGGAAGCACCTCTTATTTGCTGTGGAAAATTCTCCCACAA
>VYXF01009617.1:1139162-1228505 GCA_013397295.1 Polioptila caerulea
ACCGAGCCGTGGCCGTGGCTGCTCCCAGGGCTCAGCAGGGCTCAGTCAGCAGCTGCTGGGGCTCTCTCCATCTCCTCCTGGCTCTGTCTGGCCAGGAGTTCCAGGACAGGGCAAGGAGGGGAAGGAACTCGGCCCGGCCTGGCCATGAGAAGAAGTTGGGCAGGGCCTTTTGCCTCTCCTCCACTGGAAACTAAGAGAGATTTCTGGAATCTCACTCAAAAATGTCTATTCACGAAGGTGTATCAGCCCTCTTTCATTGGCTTACTCACGTCAATACCACAAAACTGCCCAATGAAGTTAAGCTATGACAACCCCACTGCCTTGTTTACAATGGATGCAGTTGTTTTAATTCTATTTTGCTAGCTAAAGCCTTGTTCCTGAACAGACAGATGCCATGGTGGGGCTGTCCTAAACTAGCGTTATCTTTTTTTCATACTCTCTACATACTGCATGTATTACCTAATTTTACTTAATGTAAACTATAAATGCAATTTATAGTCTGTGTGTAGTTTACAGTGATGATTTCTGTCTCTCAAGCAGTGATTACCATGCCATGTCCTCTATCAGCAAAGATATTATCGGGGATTTTCCAATTTACATGTTTAGGTAAGCTGTTCAGGTATTAGCCTGGGAAGGAGGAAGACATCCTTTCCTGTCAACAACAGCTCAGAAGAGCTTAGGAATGAAAACGTTATGCCCACATGCTGAGATAAGTAGGGACAGATTTTGACTGAATAAACGTAGTCACATTCATACTTAGCCCAGCTACTTGAATCCTCTAAGTATAGGTCCAAAATTCTCCTTCAACATATTTCTCAGCGTGCTCACATCCATGCCCCAGGCCATAGTTTTTATTTGGGCTGAGTTCACCTACATCCACACGAATTCTCAATGCAGTAGAGCAGAAATGGTGTTGAAAAGAAACATTGTGTGACCAGACATGCATAATCCATCCCAATATTTTAGGGATACTCTTTCTGAAAATATTTTGGCTTTATTGAGTGGGGACCTGCTGGTTGGAATTCATTAGGTGTGCTGTTGATGTGGCTCAGTTTCCTTTCAAAGAAGTAAAATTTACATGGTCTGATATTGATGTAAGGCAAAGTATGATCTATAAGAATGATTGGAGATTTATATCTGAAATGTAATTATGATCTTATCTGGAACAGTAAGAGAGGTAAAAATGCTATGTAAATATTCCACTCTAGCTAACTGGACTTAAAACAGTAAACAGGTGATAATGAAGAACAAATTGAATTTATGGTGATACTGAAGGTGACACTCTGCCTTTTGACAGTAATTTTAGTAATTTGGGAGTCATTAGTTTCCTAGCTAATGAGGGACTATAAGAATCATGATATACTTACCCGGTTTGCTTCCAAGAAGTGGCTCATTTATATATATTTTTATATATCAAACTTATTTTAAATCATCCACCCCCCTTAATTTTGAAATTAAAATAACTAATTTCATCAATTTCCAAATTAATTACAAAAGTGTTGTATCTTAAATCCAGAGGAAATAATATAAAACCCAGAAGTTATTTATTTTTGAAAGGACTTTATAGCTGTGATTTCTAGATGCAACAAAATTCTCTTGTGCTGTTTGTGCCACTGCCAGAACTAAGGTAAGTAGAGATCCAAATGCTGGATATTCCTAGGTGAGAAAATATGCTGTGAGAAGACTCCTGCGAAGAGGGGAGGAGGTAGAAAGGAGGAAGAAATTCCTAAGCCTAAAGAAAAGCCACTGTGAGAAGGGGTTGACATGTATATGGACATTGACGTGTGTATAAGGAAAAGGTATGGACAATGTGGAAAGGCAGGGACACAGGGTAGAAACAGCTGAGGGATAGCTAAGGACTGCAAGCAAATTTCTTGCTATACTTGTGGCACTGAAAGGGTAGTGGGCATTGATCTCAGCTTGTCTCTGCTAGTGGATTAAGGAATGACAATGGTCATTCCTATGGTCCATATATGGCTATGTATTATCATACAGCTGAGATAATGAGCTTAAAGACCACTTCTATGTTTGTTTCTGCTTAGTACTAAGTGTGGATGCTCAGGCTCTCTGAATTTGCTTTAATTTGTTCAGCAGTGACACCCAGATCGGTAAATTAGTTCTTTCAGCCTTAAAGCAAAAATTCAGGCTACTGTGACAACACGAATTGTCTCTGCCAAAAGGCAGTGGCCACCAGCTCAAAACAATTTTTGTCCAGTGCAAACTAGTCTACCTCTTACCCCTGCTGCAACCATATATGTGACATACTGCCAAGATGCAGTCTGAATGTGTTTCTCTCTGGTGGTGCCACACTCACTCATTCTGTCTGTAATGTAAAATTTTGGAACCTGAGTTCACTACAGAACAGCTTTCAATATTCTTTTGGATGTAGTACCCAATCCATCTAATGCCTCTGACTGACTAACATAGAGATTCATATCGTCACATTTTTATTAAGAGGAAAAAAACCCCAAACAAACAAAGAAACAAAATCTCCCCAGTATGTTCTCTGTCTATTTCAAAGGCTATTATTACCTTTCTAGTGTTTTTTTGGGTGCATCTCTGGGAATCCAAGGCAACATTAGAATGGAAAATGGCTAACAACTGCTACATGGTGACAGAACTGAAAAAAAATTGTTGTTCAGACAAATCAATATTGAATAATTATATTTTGAAAGGCAAAATAACTTTAAAAAAAGACATATAAAAACTACAAACCAAAGCAAAACAGCTCTCCAAACATGTCTGAGAAGTTTTTACAAAAAGTGCAAGTTGCTTGCTTTAATGAGTCAAGGGGAAGATTGCATTAACAAAATGCACATTTAATTATCAATATTTTAAATGACATGATGTTCAAGATACAAAACTATTAAAACTCATTAGTAGGGTACAGCTGTTTTATGTACTTTTAAACTGTAGCCTAAATTGATTGTGCCTTTTTGTATATAAACCAGCTGTCCATTCCTTATTAAGGCATCTGTCAGTTCTTTATAGAAAAAGATAATAAAAATTAGTACAGAAGAGCTTTTAACTCAGAACCCTGCAAAAACATTACTTTAAAGGAATATAAAAGAAGAAAAGAAAATATAAATTAGATAACTATAAAAATTGGAAACACATGCAATCTGCATTAAATTTAATCTGGTTTATGGCAACTAATTTTGTGAGCTTTCAGATGACTCATTAATCTCAGTATATATTGTTTCACTAATAAAAAATATTTTCTTCTACCTTTGTTTCATAACAATAAGGATGACACTGTAAAAATACTAACCCCTCACTCTCCAGTAGGAATTTAAGTTTAATTATATTGTGTTACTTCAATCTTGGTATTAGCCTTGTAAACAAGACCTTGAACCACTCAGCCTTCAATAAAAAGGATTAGTGATATTTTATTAGAACATTGTTTCCCCCAGATTCCAAGTTAAGAGCATGAATCTGGTTTTGGTTCTCCCAGTAATCAAAACTAATTGCAAATATGCAAGTATAGTTCAATTAATTCATGCTTCTGGTTCATCGAACTGCAAGCAGGAGACAAGGCTTTAGTTTTTATGCAAGATCATAATTATAATCTCATTAAAATCTCTCTCTGCTCTTCCTTTACTGAGAAGGAGAAATTATTGTTGTAGAACCCAATTTAGATTTGAAAACTAAGCGTAAGATTGTTTGCCGAACTAACATTTTGTGTTAATCCTTTTCCTGTTAAGTCATGGATGCCTGCTGAATAGTTTAATACTTCAATAAGAAATATTTTTGTGAGCCTCAGGTCCATTCTGCTCTGGAACAATGCCTTGACAGGAGGCAAGGTGCTGTCCATGGGGTCAGGGACCACGCTGCCCAATCATTCTTTGAAAACTCTGAAAACTTCACTGCTGCTTTCTCCAGTAACCAAAAGCCTCTTTGTCTGTTGAGGAATACTCATGATGAAGTTGGGTGAAGGAATGGCCACATGAGCAATTGCTAGAAGACTTGAGCTCCTTTGTTGTGGAAGACTCCTGCTGGGGCCATGGGCCCCGTGCCAGGCCTGATGCTGACCCACATTCATGAACATGCTGACACATCCCAGCTGGGTCTTGGTGCTGCTCTGATCCAAAGCAAAATGCTAATACACAACCCACCCTTTCCTCTGGATTAGGGAAAATGAAGATCTGGAATGAGAATGTGGGATTTTAGTCACAATTCCAGTGGTACTTCAAAGACCTGTTTTTCACTGCGTGCACACACCTCAGTTCCTCCTCATTTAGTCTCTTGGAGAAAAAAAGATGTAAATTCTGTTGCTCAATCCATTTCACAACTGTGCTGAAAAAATCCAAACTAATGCATTGTACACCCGGGAACAAGTCCAATGAAAACATACTACATACATTTTGTGAGTAACAGTAATTCTTATTGAAAGAATAAGGAACTATAAAAAGAATAATAGATCTTTCTCATGTACCATTTCTGCAATTATATTTGCCTAAATAACTTTTAATTAACAAAAAAAAAAAAAAAAAAAAAAAAAAAAAAAATTTTAAAAGAAAAAAAAAAAAGGANCATTCTAAAGGTGAAATGAAAAATGTTCATACTGTGCTAATAATACACGTTGAGAAAATTACCAGCAAAGGCTGATAACTACTGTCTGTGCATTGCTGAAAGGTAAACAGAAATGCTTGTTATACCCCTAGGATCTAAGAAAGAAGAAAAAATGAAAATAATATTTCTGTTTTGTTTATGTTGAAAATTTCATTAATTTTTTGAACTGAATGCTCACATTTTGATTGAAGTTTGTATTGAGCAGGAGTTTCAAGTTGCCTATATTGGCTTGTCTGATTAATAAAAAGTCCTTAAGAAAGAACTCATTGTATTCTTTCATTTCATATCTTTGGTTAGGTTTGCTGAGTTCTGATATCTCTATTGTAAGAAAATGAATAGAAAAGTTTAAAGCAAATCAATACCACCATCTTTATTTTTCCTCTTTCCATTTCCTTAGAACTGAAATTTTGCTATTTTTCCTTGAAAACATGTTGTAATTCCATCCCAAGTTAATCCTCTGAAACAACTGTACATGAAATTAAAGTCATACTCTCACAATGAATTGAATATGTATTTTCATTGCCACTTGTTCACGTGTAATTAACCAAAAAAGAATACAATTTTCACATGATGGTTTTACAAGGCTGAATAAAACAAGAAGCATAAAACCAGCCAGGTTCAAGTTTTATATTCTTCACTGATTTCGGTTCATATTTTCAGATATGTCATATTGCAAACTTAGTTATACCTCTTAAGAGGAAAAGTATGGAGAAGAGCAGCCACCTGAATTATTTATTGTGAAACATTATCTTGCAAGATTCATCATTTAGGGACCCCAGGGATTTCTTTAGCAGGGAGAGGGAGCTAATTTAAAATATTAATGACTAAATGGCATTTCTTTATTTCGAGATTGAAAGAAAGCATTGAATGCTCTTATTATCTATAGATTTAAAGTTTAATTGGCTTTGAGGTTTTCTGAGTCTTACTATTTTCTAATGGGACTTGAAAATTCAATGAGACTTGAATGTTGTCAGTCCTACTCTGTCTGCAGCTGGGAAGCACAACTCATTATCAATGAGATGACAGCTCCACTGGGAAAGAGGCAACAGTCTCATTTCTTGCACTAAAATACTGTTCCAGGGCCAACAACACTTTAAAATGCATTTTAAAAATACATTTTGATTTAGTATCTAGGATTGTAAATCAACAACCTTTAATCTCTGAATAATTGATTGAATGCCTGCTCAAGTGAATGCTTAATCTAAGCTTGAAGAAATCCAGGACCTGGCTCTTCAACGTATGGATCTGATATTCCTATTCCTTACCCTTTGGTAAATCAAGACTTATTCCTGCCAATTGCTTACTGTGAGCAAGCAGTGGATCAGTCAAATAAGTAAACCAATTGTATTTTAAGATATATATACTTCAACTTGAAGCTTGAAAAAAATTCAATCTGAATGACAATCTATTATATATTAACATTTTGAAAGACTGTTTCCCTTTTGGGGTGGCTCAGATAAATTGTCTTAATAAGTACAACCCAAGGCATTTGTAAACTTCACATTAAAAAGAAGTATGATCTTACATGCTATTCTATAAATTGAGATTAAGAGATCAAGAGATTAAAGGGCACTGAAGTTCACTTAAGATGCTCCTGGACAGTTAATGCCAGTGCCCCGAGAATTTTTTATTACAAGACCTGTCATGTATAATGTGTGATGGACCTAAGATCTGTGGATATCCTCCCTTTCCAAATCTGAGCCTGAACTCGAAGGCTGAACAGAATTTTACTGTACAAATCTTCCTTTTTTTTTTTCCTGTGTCCTGACTAGAGAAAGGCTGCAGAGGTGCAGTGTCCCTTAAATTCATTTGTGTTCATTATGCAGTGTTCTTTATTGCGACAGTGGCAGCTCAATATTTGGCTTTTCACTGGTGACCTCCCTCCTCTCTGAGCAATGCCATGCAGGGGTGAGGTGCCTTCCCTCCCAGCAAGTGCTGTGTGCTTAGTGTGGTGCCGTGCTGGGCCACTCACTGCATGCACACGGTCTGCCCATTGCATGGGGCAGAGGCACGACTGAGAAAAGGCTGGAAATTTGTAAAATGCTGGTGGCAACAGATCCCACTTTCTCTGGTGCAGGACAGTGTCCCTGCATTGCACCAGTCCTTGGGCATGTCACACAGAGCTGTGTCCTCACTCTGCTTGGATCATCAGTCACGGGTTAATTTAGGTGCAGCCTGCTCTGGGGCAAAACGAAAACAAGGGCAGGAGACTTTCAATTGTGTAACATCACACAGAGCAGAAACTGCAACCACATTCGTAAGATAGGACCCTTTTACCACGGTATATTGGAAAACTCAGTCTGAGGAGAGAGAAATTCTACTGTGTAGCATGTCAGGAATTGAAGCAGGTGAACAGATAACTCAGGTCACAAGTCTCTCTGTTCCTCCAATCCCTAACAGGGCATAAAGAAGTCCCAATTCACAATTAACAAAGAATTAACAATTCTTTGGGACAAATTGTCATTAATCACATAAGATCCATGGGAAAGGCACAGAGAGAAAGTCCAGTGAAGTGCAGATTACCTGAAATGCCAAGGGTGAGTGTATTTTTAATATTACCACGTTACTGTCTTTTATAATAAGAATCTTGTATTTTTATGACTCCTGTGAAAGAGGAAAAATAGCAAGTCAATTATCTAATTGTTTAATAACAGAAATTTTCCCTGTTTTATGGTTATATCCATGTGCTAGGACTGCTTTGAGTGATGAAATATATTTTAGGCTGTAATACAAAAATATTAATTTGCACTGTGTATTTTTTCTTGTGTCTCATCAGATCATCTTTCATTACTTTCTGGAATAATAAAGCTTTGACATGTTTTCTAAGTGAAATCTTTATTAGGGGAGGCAGTTAAAAGTTCATTTCAGTAACTTGTCTGTCAGCTGATGCTGTAAGTTGTAGAACTGAACAGATAATGTAGATTTTCTTTTTTTTTCTTAATATCTGGTTTATTTCTTATAACAGAGGCACTATGCATTTTGCCCTGAAGAAAATCCCAATGAGGAATTAGACACCCCTCCTTGTTTGGTGTTAAAAACTCTGTGTCTCTTTTGACTGAATTAAACAACTGTGTTTAATTCATTTAAACTGTGTTTTAGCACTTAAACTCACAGTATTTTGTTGCTGATATTATAAAACTTTATACAGTTATTTTTATTTATCTGCTAAGAAATAAATCTGGACTTTTACTGAAACAGAATCTTCCAATTTTTGTTTGAAATTATAACCCATTATTCATGGGTAACAAAACAACTTTAAACAAGATTTAAGAATTGAAAAAAATCATATGGATACCCAAGAAAGACTAAAAAATCTAAATTCCCCATAGGAAGAATTTAAAAATTAATTTTAATTCCATTTGACTTTGTAAATTATTTCTGTTACATTACTGTAAGTAGTTCTGCTGATGTGGGAGATCATGTCAGTTAAGTAGAGGACTGTGCAAAAAAAACGCGTTAATGTCGTGCAAAGGTCTCCACCAAATCATGCAAATCATCACTTTCTACAGGATTTAGTTATTCTAAAATATATGGTGAAAGTAAATAAGAAGCAAATTATCTGTTACCTAAAAAATATTTTCCAAGCTACTTTTAATTTTTTCCTCTCAGATGAAATATAACAGACAAGGATATGAAATATAACGGACAAGGATTTTTTTATGTAGTGTTTTTAAAAGTATTTTTTTCTTCTGTTTAAAGTGATTGATAAAATTTTTACCTGAATGGGAATAATGAAGTCCAATATTTTTCATTTACTACATTTCAGCTACAATGGAGTCATGCAAAACAGGCAACTACCTTGGACAAAAAGGAACAAAGCTCTTAAAAGGGATAATATTCTTTCAATGAAAATTCATCAGAATAAAATATCAGCCACAATTCTTCTACTGTGCTCTGGATTTTGGTACCAGGATCAACTATCACAAACAGAGAATTGGAGTGGAAATAGGGTAGTGAGGTATTTGGTTATGTGTAGTTCTTGTCCCTATTACATAGCATAATTTTTTTCTCCTTTAACAGATCAGCAGTGTTTGTAAGAATCTCCCTCCATTTCCCAATATAGTTTGTCCCTTTTCAAATGTTATTGGTAGCACAATGTACAGCTGTACATTCTAATAAATGTTTTGCCTGTTTTTTCCCAGGCATTTGTTGCAGTCTTGATATTTGGGGAATACATATTTCAGTTTTTTCTTGTATAAAGTATTACTCTAATTTGTTTCTTTTATCTTTCCAAATGTTTTTATGAGGAACATTTTCCATCACACCTGTTTAAAGCCATGTTTATGCCACTAAGAATATTGACTGGGAATTTGTATTGCCAGAAAATCTTCTTATATAATGGCTTTTTCACAAAATATGTCAGTCCATCAACACCAAAGTGTTCTGTGAGAAAGAGACGGTGCCAGCAGTGGTCTGAGGAGCTTTCTCCTTTGCCAGGAAGGATTTTGGCTGGTTCTCTGTCCAGCTGCTGCCTAATGTGATGCTGAGAAGCCCTGCTCTGCTGGAAATAAGTTCCTCAGTGTCCTTACTGATCTGCCAGCCAGGATCCTGGGATCCCAAGGACTCCAGTTGCAGAATCTGTCTGTATTTGGCAGGTGGATCATTATGGAGCTGGGACTTGAAAACCAGAAAATTAAAAACTTTCTGCCTTAGGTAAGAGAGACAAAAGGAACTGGGAAAGCAATTCTCTGCATCCTCAGTAATTCAGCTGCATGAGAAACTTGGCAGGTATTCTGCCATATGCTGTGTGATACTGTTCATGGAGAAAGCTCCAAATCTCCAGTTTCCCATTGCAATCTAATTTTGATAATATTTCCTTTTTTCCCTTAACATTTTGTAAAATTTGGATAGTTAAAAATTTCTATAGCACATCAAATAAGTTCATCACTTAAAATTCAGTCACACTATTTCTGATATTTTTTGGGAAGTCTCATATTTGTGTCATTTCTTCATCCTTTCAAATTAGTTATGCTTCTCTTCTCTTGCCATCTCATTAGAAGCAGTCAGATTCTTGTTTTTAAAATATATTAAGTAGCACTGTAACATTTCCCTTCTTTCCATACTCTCATTTTTAAAAAAAATTGCTATGTCTTTCATCTATTTATATATTTATTTTACTGTTCTGAGAAGTCACTTTGTCCTTTGCATGTTTCACAACAGTCTCCAAATTCTGGGGTGGTCGATGAATTAACTATGCTGTTTTTATATCAGGAGAATTTCTCTCTGTTGGTGATTGAAGGGTGATCTTCAGCTTACTCATCACTTTTTTTCCTTTTGCAGAGCTGTTTGCCCTTTTTTCCCCTGGGCAACGCTGTGCTTGTGTTCCATAGTTTTGTTTGTTTGTTTGTTTGTTTCAAACATTTCACTTCTCTGTCATCAATAGATAAGTGAATAAAACACAAATATCTAATTTTCAGGATTATCAGTAATGCATTATGAAAAATGGAGATTAGACTACTGCCTCTGAGTATCCATGCTTTGTAGTAGAAGGTGAAAGTCTAAAAGATGAAACTGACCTTAGGGACAGCTGTCTGTATATAAAACAATCTGACCCTCTGACTCTTTGAAGCTTGAATCTTTTGAAGACAAAAATCAGATCAGCTCCAGAGAAAGAAGGGAATTTAACAAGTAATTGGAGAAAGCAAATTTAAGATTTAGAGATGAATTAAAGACATGCCTTTGAACTGAAAATGAAGTATTCGCATCTGTTTCGTAATATTTAAAATAGACTCTGTTAGAGAATACTTACAAGATTTGTAGAATTGATGGATTTTTCTTACTTTCTAACTTAGCAAAACCAAAAAGTACCAATGTATGTTTACAAATCCAGGAAAGCAGGGTTAGTGCAGATTTATTTTCAGTATTTTAGAGAGTGGAGAAAAACTTGTATAGCATGAACAAATAAAACCCTGAAAAGTTGCTTTTTAAATTTTCTTCTATGGAAATATTCTTCTTTTATAAGGAACAGCCTATGAAACATAAATTTTCCAGGAACATTCTCTCTCTATTAAAAAAGATGTTCTCTGCTCTGCTTCTTGTAATTTTCCAGCAGAGAAGGGAGGGTGTCAGGAGGAACAGGTTAAAAGCAGAACAATAGCAATGTGGAATATAAAACACAGAAGTCACCTTGCAGTTAGGAATTATTCTTGCTAAGCCTGTGTGAACAGTAGCCCAGTGATCTTTTAGCTTGGACTGAGTTACCTTGGTTAAAAAGCTAATAGAAGCAAGGTTGCTCCTTGAGTTCTAGCCATGGGTTTGTGGTCATTCCCACTGCCTGCGTGTGTTGACTGACATTTGGAGGAGTTGACAGGATGTGGGAACAGCCATGCTGGGGCTGGTGAAGAAGCTGGGGACTGGGGAGGCTGTGTCAGAGAACACTTGCATCTCTGGGGGTCTGCCCTCATCCACATTCTTTACCTGTGAGACAGCACCACAACCCATGCTGAAACAGTTGTCAGATAGATAGCTTTGCTCTGGCAATGGACAAATCGGTTACTCTGCTCTCCTCCCACTGTTGCTGGCACTGCTTTCCTTTATCAAACAGCCACAGTAAATGAGTATTACTCTTTTAAAATTTTGAACATATATTTACAGCAACTAAACATCTGGCCTTCACATTCTACGCAAGTCTGAGGTAAGCACAGTCTCATGTTTTGCAAGAACATGTCCTGCCTTTAAAACTATGTCCTTTCTTCATGTCATGACAAGAACTCTTTTCTTTGTCTTCTTCATCTTCAGGTTCTCACCACCTACAAGTCCTGGACAACATATATGCCATCAAATGCACATCCTTGCAGTGAACTACACAGCCTCTAAGTGGTCTGTTCAACCCATGCTGAAGTACCATTACCTTATGGCTACCCTTTTGAAATTACGTATTTGCATGAATTGCAAGCTTGTCTTCCAGAAACTATATTGCTATGTATAGAAATACTCTCCCTATATATGTTTTCAGAAGAATTCTGTCTGGTTTACCTGGTTTACTTATGCTTTACCTCACATTTTCCCTTCTATCTCACTAGATTGTAGGGGTTTTGTCACCTTACAAATTTGCTGGCAACTGCAGTTAGTATCATAGATTAATTTTATTTTTTTTTTTTTTAGGGTAAGAACATCATGGTGCTAACACGTACATTTACTTCCAGATAGGTCCTTTCAATCACTATTGCCAACAATAGAATTACAAGATTTTTGTCCTATTTGATGCAATCAAATACAGATAATGGTGTCCTCTGCTTTGTCTTTACTCCTAAATACTGGGTTCAAGTGATGCAGGGCTGAAAGGAGCTGTGTAAGCCAGAGCAGTGGCTGGGGGGAGTGTTCTGGTGGGGTGAATGAGACTCCCTACATAAAAAAATGTCAGAGATGAGATAATAATCCTGATAATAATTATCTGCTGTAGGTTCAACAGACACTCTGGCTTTTTCAGTACAGAGCACGATGAGACACTCCTGGACTAAAGGGGTGCAAAGACATTTCCCAGACAAGTTCATGTTGCACTTCTCAAACATGCAGTACAGACTACCAGAACAGCAGCTACATTCTGTGTCCAGGGATGTGATTGCAGCTGACTGAAGGATTTACACAGGTTTTACTACCCTTAAGACCTTACAGACAAGTCTTGATCAGCTTACAAAATCTACCTGTGGCAGAAAGACTGTAAGCCCCAAATAGACTACAGTGTGCTTGTGTTGCTTCCCAAAGTAATTATTCTGCTGAAAAGATTCCCTGACTGCAGCTTCCCTGGAATGGGAGAGGCCTTGGCTGGCACAGGCGAAGCAGCACTGGAAAAGAGGCAATTTGTATTTATTAGAAGGTTTGCACAGACTCTTGTATCCCTGGAACAAGAGACTGAGAAAGTCTTCACTTTCTTTTCTAGCTTGTCTTTAATGGAGAAGATCTATCATTCTTTGATGCTGAAATTCAAGTCAGCTCTTTGCTGCACTGGTAGGTACTGAAGATAATGATAACTAATGAGCATGAGTCAATTCACTTTATTCTTGAAAATAGAGGGGCAAATTATATTCCTGTGATTGTCCATCGTAGCCTTTAAAGTTCCAGGAAAAACAAAATAAAGCTATTATCACCAATAACAATGATGCTAAATCAAACAAAGTTCTATAATTTTTTCAAGTTCACGTTAACTAAGGGATGATTAAATTTTTACAGTATCTAGAATTCAGAACAATTAAGTTACCTGTAAAAACAAGCCTTTATAGGCTTTTGAATTTTAAACATAAACATATAAAAATATAATACTTCCTACTTTACCAAGCTAGGCAGTCCACAAAAATCCTTATATGTGTTAGGAGAAAAGTGTTTTTCAAAGCCACATCTTCCAGGCTCCAGATCAGAGTTATGTTCAGTTATTCCAGGGTTTGATGCTCAGCTGCATTTCCCTTATGCAGTGTCCCAAGCAGTATCTCAGCATGACACAGAGAGACCATTACAAAAATCATTTGTACATGACAAGCAGGAAGTGAAACCATTGTCATGTGTCAAGTCATTGACTCTTGCTCCCAACACAACTACATCCAAGATGGTTCTACAGTGTGTCAAGTGAAAAGGGGAAAAGGGAAATATTTTTTGTCCCAGGGGTCCAAGAGAAACATTGTCATGCATTAAATTTTATATCTTGATTCTCTTAGTTTTATTTGCAGATTCTTGCTTTATAAAACCAAGAATTAAATTAGAGTTTTGTAAAATATTGTGCTAGAAGAAAGGTAAACAAACAATTCTTTTGCCTATAAATCCTTTCAATGGAGGTATAAAACTATAGCAAGAACTCAGCATGGAAAGACCAGTGCTTCACAGAATTCCTCCTTGTTTACTACCAGCTAACCTCCAGTGTTAAGAATTAAAGGGAACAACATTTAAAAGTTAGTAGCCATTCTGATAACTGTGCCATCAAATTTTAAAGCAGTATGTTGAAAAATACATACACAGCTTCAGTGATTCTGATAGAATTGCAGACTTTTCAATAAACTTACACTTAGCATGTTGATCTCAACATTTACATTACTCTGCTGTGTTATTACGTGGAGCGCTCCAGACGGGAATCCACCAATTCCCTTATGAAGCCTTCTTGCTCTCAGACCTCCTCATTCCATTTTCTATCTCATGCTTTGAGTGCCAGGAGGTAAGATCAGCGTACACTAGCCCTATTTCATGTCTGGTTATGGTTTTCCTTTCTAATCCTAGGCACTTGCTTCTGCACTACAAAATACCAGGAGGTGAGATTCTGCCTGGCAAAGTCCAGAGCAGTGTGCTGAGATTAACAGGATATTACATCTAGACTTGTATGTTTTGCTCTATTGCTAGCAGTACCTCAGACTGAAAGAGTGTTTTGTAGCTGAATTTAATGAAGATGGGGTTTCAATGCCAACCCACCATGTTCCCCCAGTTTATAATGGTCCCAGAGTGAAAGAGCTCAAACTTATCCCTGTCCTTTCAACAACTATTCAGCAGAATAATGTAGTGCCAAATGTAACACTGGGTTAGGATAGTAAGGACTGGCTTCCAGTTACTTCTCCTAGACCCATATGACCATCTACAACAAAATTCTTTGAAAAGGTCAGGACATTCCTAAGTAGAAATAAATGCCTAAAGTCAAGAACAAACATGCATCTTAAATTTGTAATTCAACTAGACATCATCAACTGCTTTACCACCTTGCTATAATCAAAACCAATAGATCCTGCTCTTAACTCTTCATCCTCCCTTATGGGAAAAGTGGAAGAGATGACATGTAAGGAGGAAAGAAGGATGAGACCTTCATCCTTCAGCAAAGCAAACAATCTGATCAGGTCAGCTGCTCAGGCAACTGCAGATCTGGAAATCATTGAAGGTCTTATTCTAGGGAGAGCTCTAAGGAAATTGTCTTTAAATACGTCCTTCTGTAATGCAAGCAATTTTATCTAACTCTTTAAGATTATCACTATATATATACACATGTATGTATACATATATGTAATTTTATCTACCTCTTTAAGACTATTGCTATATATATACACATGTATGTATACATATATGTATATATATNAAGGTCTTATTCTAGGGAGAGCTCTAAGGAAATTGTCTTTAAATATGTCCTTCTGTAATGCAAGCAATTTTATCTAACTCTTTAAGACTATCACTATATATATATACACATGTATGTATACATATATGTAATTTTATCTACCTCTTTAAGACTATTGCTATATATATACACATGTATGTATACATATATGTATATATATACCTCTCAATAAATAATTTCATTTACCTCACTGCCCATGAAAACTTAATTGGTATTGTCAAGAACTTAGGAATACTTTATAGAAATCTTTGACAGCAAAACAGCTGAGTCTCATAGATTTGGTAAATCTTAAAATATGCTGACTGTCTCTGACCAACAAAGACTCCAGCTATTCCAAACACTTTCTAGTCCAGCAACTTACTTAGATGCCTCGCCCCATTATTGTCTTAAAAAACAAATGCATTGTTCTTTACCAAAGATAATAAATTTCCAGCTTTATCTCTGTTAAGCCAAAGATTCAAAGGTTAATGAGGGTGTGGGGTTTTGGTTTGTAGTTGTTTTTTTTTTTAGAAAAGCTAAAATCTGAAAATTATATTATTAAGGGCATTGACCATTGGAAAAATTGTGGAAACTGCATTCTAGTCTTAGCTGTGTTCTGTAAATACTCAGCTTCATCATAGACCAGTTTGTCAATTATTTTAAATTTGTGCAGATCCATTTAAACCATTTTATGTTCCTTATGGATCTGTTCCGAAAAATATCTCTGAGAACTAGTTGAAATTCTAATACATGGCCTATCATCAGCAGAAAGATTTATGGAAAGTATTTTGTCATGACACTTTTCAAAGTTTTTCTTTTATCCTAAAAAAGACAACCTACACTTAAAATCTTCAAATTAAACAGTTTATTTAATTAAACAGCTTACTCTTATTTAAATTAATCTAACAAATAAAAATAAAGGGCTATTTATAAGTACAAGCGAATGAACAAAATTGAGGAAATATCTGTTAATTGGTTTTTTGAATTAAAAGATTGTGTTCTTTGTATTTGAAGGAGAAGCAGAAAGTTGTAAACATTGATTTTGGAATGGAAGCTATTCCCTCAATTGTCTGGAGAGTGCCCATCAGAGAACAATAAATTTCACTCACAACAATCTCTTGGTATTCACATCCAAAGCAACCCAATCCACCCACCCCAAACCCTAATCAGAAAAGAGACTTCTTTTCCGTGCCTGTATGTTTTCCAGTTTTGAGGCTTCCTGTATGTTTGCTGAATTCTTAAAACAAAAATTAATAATAGCAATAATAATAATAGTAATAATAATAATAATAATAGTAGTAGTAGTAGTAGTAGTAATAGTAGTAAAAATGCTGTGGTAGATAAGTTCAAAACACCCACAATTAAATTTATACACTGTTGAAACTCTAGAAACTGTAAAAGCCTGTCAGTAAAACTGTCAAAGCATTCAGGGGAATGTAATCAATCAGGACTTTGATTAGTTTTCCCTTTGCAATCATTATCTTCAGGTAAAGAAATTTGGAACTTAATGAGCTCTTTAAACCAGAATTTTGTACCCAGTTAATTTCTTTTAACTTCAATAGTGGTGCCTGATCATGGAGATCGGCCTGTGTTTGCTTGATTATCTGTTTAGAGCTGCATGATGTTGGCAAAAGTCAAAATTATCTATCATAATAGAATAATCTAGAACAGAAATAGTACTTCTATATCTGAGTTTCTCTGATTTAGAATAGCATCATCTTCCCCATGCAGGGCTGGGACCATTTAGCAAAGTCTTCCCAGACCAGATAATATTGAAAGCACACATTAAACACTTATTACCTGTTCATTCATACCCAAAAACTCATGGAACCCTAGAATACTTAAGGTTGGAAAGAGCCTCTGGCAGTGAATCCATGGCTCAAAACAAACTTCAAAGGTATATCAGGTTGCCAAGGGCTCTGTTCAGTCAAGTGCTGAATATATTCCAGGGTAAAAGTTTCACAGACTCTCTGGGCAGCCTCACTCAATGTGAAAAGTGCTCTTCTGAAATTAAATCAGAATTTCCCTTGCCACTGTAATCTAGTCTCTGTCCCTTTCCAAGAAGAGTCTGCCATCTCTAAATTTGTTATTTACTTGCAGACAGCAATTAGATTCCTCCTCAGTCTGTTCTTAAGTTGCACAACCCCAAGTCTCTCTGTCTCTTCTTTCATTCTGCTGACCAGTCCTATAGTCTCTGTGGTTGTCTCTGTTCAGGTTTTCTAAGCTTTTCTTGCACCAGGAAGACCATAGCATGCTGCAAATATGGTAAGATAAAATGCTTCACCTATAAAAATATGAGAAATGAAACCTTCCACTCATTGCACTCACTCAAATAATTGCCTGTTGGAGTAAGCACCCTTAAAACAGCATTCAGTCGGGTCATTTCCAGAGTTTGTCATAGAATCACTGTATAGCTCAGTTTGGAAAGGACCTCAATGAACATCTGGCCCACCCTTCCATGGAAAAGGGAGTCTAGATTATATTATCCAGCACCCTGTCAACTCACATCTTGAGTTCAGAGTCCAACCTCTGCTAACCCTTGAAAATTAAACTAGACCAAGAGAAAACTGGCCTTTCACACTCAGGAGCAGGTGGCAGTTTTCAAGAGATCTCACTAACAAGGATGTGAACTGTCACAGGCTGTGACCCAGAGTCACTGATGAATTTAGCACCTGTGCAGCACAGGAGTGCTAAAACTTCTTATATTTCCAGTGTTCTTACATTTCCAGCATTGAAACACCATATGCAATGAAGTAAGAGATTATAATCTTTTAAACAAATCCTTGAGGATTCACAGAAGAAAAGCGGAACATTTCATCTGTTGGCTTTACCAGGCAAGGGTAATGTGATCTCTTAGCAGCCTCCCAATATTGTTTCACTTGAGCTTTCTGTTGGGGGTGTTCTGAAGTATAAGTGCAATGCAGAAAAGTGAAGTGCAGGAAATTAATTTAGGTACATGGTGAACAGGTAATTGTAAGTTATCGGAATTTTAAAGGAACAATATTAATTGAAAAATCATAAGCTTTCTGCTTTCAACTTCCATAAGGAGTTTCATAATAATCCTGTTTCCATTCCACATCCACAGATGATAAGTATAATGTTTTAATTTTAACCTGGGCAGCTGACTCGCAGAAATGCGATTTGATTGAACTCTGCAGTGATTGAAGATTTCTTTTGAAGATGCAGCACCTTACTGAGAATATTGAACTCAAGTGAATAAATAAAACACGAACATCAATAAGAATGAGGAAACTCAAATAAAATAAGATGTTACAAGGTGACCACAGGGTATTTAAATGTGTAGCACAGACTTCATAGTGAAAGAAAAAAGGGAATATAATTAATTTGTAACCGCAGAGGCTGTAGATTATTGCAGGAGGCAGAAGGAAAAATTAGTTCCTGTTTTAAAAAAGTTTTGTGGCCATGACAACAGATAGGATAAAATGGTGCTGTGCTACAGCTGTCATCCTGATTTGCATGACAGGAGGATCTGCTGCAATGTTTTGTTATGCTCACAATGTATATCCTACAGAATTACATTTGACTGTACATCAAGAAGCAAACTGAAAGGCGACATTATTTGTTTGACTACTCAAAGTAGCTGGAAAAAAATGGCTTTGCTTTCAGGTCCATGAAATCACCTTCATGCTTTTTGAGGAAGTCACGTCCCACCATGCTTGCATATGGAATTACAAGGGACTCAGCTATTTTGGCTATGCTTCTGGGTTAGAATAAGGTCATATTTTGGATAGGACTGCTGCCCCTGCCCATGTGAAACACAGGGCTTGCTTTCCTTATCTCATTTGTTTTGTTATATGTAACATGAGTTTCTGTTCCTTACAGGATAAATCTGTGCAAATGATAAATTTTTGCAGCTGCATCTATGCTTCTGCTGCCTTACAAGTACTTCAGAAATCACTTCTGATTCATTTTCCAGTGTACAAATTTTTATTTACAGTGTATCGATAACAACCATAAAATACGAGCCAGAAGTATTAAGATCCTTCTACACATCAATAAATTATGGCCCCAATCCCTCTGGATGAATGACAAAAGCTGTTTTCTGTACCTCACAGGGAATACATGGAGAAAGAAGTAGATTACTAACCGCAACTGACCAACAGTTTTTTTCTTTTAGTAATCTAATTTATTCTAAAACATGGACCAATTACCATCACTGATATTTGTCATTGTCATCATGGCTGAGGATTTTTTTTCTAAAAATACATCTAGTCAGTCCAATAAATGCAAAGATATTTATCTCCTGCTCCATTCTGGCAATGAACAGTGCCTGATGGCACTGACATTTTGATGTAAGATTTTTGGTATCTTCCTTCATTATGATGAAACCTCTTGTGGAAGCCCCCAAAAGAGTAGATAGAAAAGCTGTAATCAAAATGATAAAACAATGACTTGCAAAGGATACCTAACACCCTAATTACATTATAATCACCTTTAGTAGCAGAGAGTGGATTTAGGACAATAACACAGATGCTAGACAGGAGTTTTGATCCTAGAAAAATCAGATGTTCTATGAGAAAAAAAAATTGAAGTTAAATGCACCTCTAATCATCCATATAAAGTATTTTAACACTTTATCATAATACAACAACAAATATTGTCTGAAATGTCAAGTTTCATCTGCCTACAAGACATCCATTAGCTACAGAAACCTTTTGGCTGCATTTCACACAGCACTTGTTTCAATGTACATGAAGATTCTGAAAATTGCCTTGAGACAATTGACCAAAGTTAGGGAATTGTTTTGACACAGACATGTTGCTAAAACACAATGGCAAGCCAGGGATATGCCAGAAACTAGAAGCATGTCTGAATTGCATAGTGCAGCACTTGGCTAAGGATCAGCTTGGGGGCAAACCTTTGTAGTCTGACTGAAGTGCTGTCAATCCTCAATGTGCTCTGAACTTAGACCAAGGACCAGGCAAGCCTGAAGTGCAATGGGACAGATGAAGGAGGACTGTCATGTTGATAACTTTAACAGCAAGGCAAATTGCAGCGCTGCAGTTTGCCCGGCCAGCTCTTGCAGTGGTTATTCTCTCCACCCGGCCGCGCAGCGCGTCACGAGTGGGCCGCCTCAGGAGAGGCTGTGCCAGCTCAGTCCCGAATGCAGCCAAGGCTGGCGGTGTCAGGGTCACACTGTGCCTTTCATGGGGGTAAAGCAAGCATCGAGGACGTGTGGCAAGGTGGAGGGAAGGAGAAAGCACCCCGAGATAATTCCACAAAGCCACGAGCTTAGCAGAACAAAGCTTTAACGAAGGGAGCGGCAAGGTACCTCTCAGCAACCCCCTGTTGGGGGGAGGTTTTTATACTGGCTCAAGGGAGGGGGGGAGACGCAGAACACCAACCTATCACAGGATGGGACCTGGGCAGGGCAAAGGGAGGTACCCCATGGGTACCCTGGGGCAGGATTGGACCTGGGAATGATTGACAGGGAAGGGTCTGGAATAGGGGAAAGGGATGGCCATATATGGGCGACAAAGGGGGTAGGGCTTAGGATAGAACCAACTCAGGGAAACAGGGGACACTGGAACAGACCATACATAATACAAAGGTATAAAACTATAACAAATAAGCACAGTACATATGTACATGGGGGGTAGGGGTAGGAAAGGCTAAATTACATAGTAAAATACAGAATTCGCACTGCAACAGTAAATTTTCCAAGGTGGGATTCTCCCCTCCTCTAATAGTTAAACGTGAACAGCATTAGTCTTCAGAGGGAATTTAGAAATCTTAAGTGACACAGTCACTTGGACCTCCTTGGATTTAAGGATGGAGTAAGTTGAAGTATACAAATTACATCTAAATTCAGATAGTGGGAATGCTCACCAAAGTTCCTTTCCTTTTCATTTCTGCTCAGAGTAAGAAAGAACAACTAATGCTCTAATATTGCTTCTTGAGGTTGAGGAGGAGGTTTATAAATCAAACTGAATTTCATTCCAGCTTTCTCACCACCATTTTCCTACCCACCCCCTCTGCCCCCTGCCTTAATTCCCAAGTTTTATTTATCCAAATTCACACCTTATGGAAAAACAATTGCATTGATTCTCCTTTTTGCCTTTGCAGGAAAAACTGGATCTGCATTTTTACACTAGGGTAAAAACCCATGGCAAATAAAAGTGAACCTGATGAGGTTAACCTCGGGGATTACTAACAGAGACTAGGAAAGACATTTGCAGAAGCTTTTTGCTTTCATAGTTTTTGCAAACAAGCCCTAATAACTCCCTTGAAAGCAAAACCTGTCTAATACTGATCTTTTTAGTCAGCTCATCCTGTAACAACAAATGAATGTTATCTTGACATTCTATGCATTGTTCTAGTTATTCTCAGTTGTTGCTATTATCACCTGCTTTAAAGTATCATGCTGAAAACTGATTCAGTTTCTGAAGGTACTGTCAGTATGGAAGAAACATGCTAAACTTGCTGTCAAGTTTACAGAAGATTATACAGACCTGAGCTGTATATCAAAATTAGGTATTTTGAAAAATATTTAATAGGTTGTAATGCAGCTATAGGCTCTTACCCAGAGTAAAATCTACTGTAGCAATCACAGTGAATGCAGGGAACAAGAAAGTACATTCTGATTGTGTTCCAAGCCTAGATTTTTTTATATAATACATTGGTTCATTCCTGGAAAATATTTACTTTTTCATTTCATGAAGAGTGCCATGGGAAAAAGTCAGGTGGCCAGTCTGGGATTCACTTGAACAATCTTTATGCTTTAAGAAAGTTATTTTAAATACATACATTCCCTGCCCTGGGAATTTCAGTGTATCCCTCCATAATGTTTGTTATTTAATAGAAAAGGTGTGATATTTAATCAAATTTGTACTGAAAATGTTAAACTCTTTCTAATCAAATTTTCATGAATTACCAAAATCCTAAGCAAACATCACTGAAGCACTTAAATTCAACTTAATCCTAAAGTGGATATCCAGTAGAATTTCTTTACCTTTTTAGCTTGCATGGATTTAGTATTGGAAGAAAAAAATGCAATTAGGAGTATACATATGCTTTTATTATTTTGTAAAGGCTTATATGATGAGGACTTGACAAGAATTACAGAGATCTATTACCCTAATGTCCATCATTGTTTCTGTTAAGGGATCTGAGACACAGCAGGTGGACAAAGGGGTCTTCATAAGTACTTGAATAGTTCACATATACTTGTATTTTCTTTAGTTAAAAAGGTAGTTTGGCATTAGAAAAGGGTTGTTTTCTGGTGTTGATTGCTGAGTACATTTGTAATCCCTAGAAAAAAAATAATTGTATCAGCCAAGGCCATTGTAATTCTTTTTTCTTAATGCAACTCCAATAACCTTGTAATTGCTATCTGACTCATGGGAGACTATTACTTATTAGTTCAGCTACTTAGATTCTAAAAGTAAACAATCATTAATAAAGATAAAAAAGAAAAAGGAAGAAAGAAAAAAACCCCTACTGTATAAACAAGTAATAAAAATTGCTGCTCCATAGGTAGCATTTGCAAGTTCATCACTGAAGTCCTTTTTACAGACACCACCATTTTCAGATTAAGTTTACCTTACTCTAGGCAAGTCTTTTAAATAACTCCAAAATCAATAAACCTTTGTATTTTTTCTTTTCCCTGTTTTTTTTCTGGTGTTGTTCTGGATCTGTGCTATGAAGGGAAGAAAGGAATTGTAAGGCATGCTGAAGTAAGGCAGCAGTGAGGTGGAACAGTTATTACCAAACTATACTTGGGATTATTCTTTCCATAGGTCCAGATGAAGCGTTGCTGTAGAGTGTCAACAAACAGCTCACAGGTTCAATCTGAGCTACTGCATTAAACAGAGTTTAAAAGAAGTATAAGACATTGTTTTCTTATTTAATTTCCCCAGTGGAATGACTCTTTCTTGTCTTGGAGTCACTCATAGTTCTCATAAAAACAGGGGAATATTGATGCTGGGAATACCTGGTAGACAAAAATCCAGCCTGTCTCCCAACTTGCATCTATTTACAGTAAGCTGGAATATGCTGGAAAGTCAAAATCAAAGGAGATAGATTTGGAAATTGCCTTTTTTCAGAATAAAATTTACCTGAGTAGGATAATAGTTCTAACTCTTGATACTCTTTTTATTAATAGGCTTGTAATAGAGCTTATTTCAACAGATAAAAAATCCATATACTGCAACATCTTGTTCAAATCTCTATGTGCTGAAACACCTATATTTCTGTGATAGATCACTGTTTCATATGTTTCATATAGATTCACTTCATCTCTGTTGGAAAATTTCCATCTTTCCATCTTTTTTCCAACTTTCCATCACTGTTGGAAAATACATTGATTTTACAAACTGTGAAAGCACAGAAACAATAATTCAGGATTCTTTTTGGTGTCAACAGGATTTCTCAACACTTCAACAAATCTGTCCTGCCTTCTACTGATCCCTGCATTTTGCTCTGACTTGTTGAATGAATGTTTTTTCCTCAGTGACCAACATGACCACTTCATATAGTACATGAGTGATGTTTTTTAATTTCTCTCTGTTACTTTGGACACAAAAAACACATGGTTATCATTTGACACTTATGGAAGCATAAGTAAGTGTGCCACTTACACCAGGAGCATCCACATTTACCGAATTCAGCAGAGGTTTTTGACCTTGGAAGCAAGTACCGCACTTTGTAAGATAACACACGGGAAACAATTTCAAAAGAGAACATACTTCCAGCTCTTCAAGAGTGAAAAGTCAATTTATTTAAAAGCTGATTTTGTTTTGTGTTTTGTGTTTGGTTTTTTTGTTTGTGTTTTTTGTTTTGTTCTTCTGCACAAATCAAAAATACCCATTTATCAAAAATATGTGTGCAATAAAGAAAGGTGTAAGGCTTATGGTTTTATTTCCCTGCCTTGACTCCAACAAAGACCAACATGCTGTCTTGGTTAAAGACTGTTATTAAATGTATCCAATTTCAAACATAAAATGTTGTTATTATCTTTATTAGGCTTATAAAATTTTATAGGTTAAAAGGAATAAAAAAGTTGCTCAGTGACTCCAACACATTTTCTTCTGAAGAGTCAAAAAGAGCCCAGTTATGCACTAGAAAGTAAGAGCCAACATACTCCTTCATCTGTACATGCAGCTCCAGAATTAAATATACTGCTTGTGTTGCTTATGTCTTTCTAACTGTCTTGGCATACATGGAAAGAATGTGGCATGAAAAATGAAGGTGATTTTTAGTATATTTGACTAAATTTTATATCAAATACTATCATCAAAGAGTTATGTCTTGCCGTTAGTTTTGATGATGACAGATTTTGGATCATTATGCTGAAAATTTTTGCTTTTGGTATCTCATTTGCGACCCTGACAGGTAAGTAAAAAACATTAAGGCCCAAAAATTCAAAGCTATTTGGGATTTGTGGCCTACTGAAATGGGTAAAAAATTTGTAAACTAATGTCTGGAGGAATAAACAAATGAGTTACGTTTTATATTATAGACATCAATATACTGTTCATCTACAGTGTACTAAAAATGATGAGTAGATAATTCCATTTTTCTAGTATATGATTTTCTGTTCACTTTTTACTCCCTTTGTTTAAGGAAAAAGTGTCATTTACCACAAAGTTCCAGTGTATCCAAGTACACCTGTAATTTAGTGACATTGTTGACATGCATTACTGGGAGATTGCACCAAGTTTTTGTTCATTTTTGAGTCATGTACCAAAGTTGGAAAGACTAATGTTGGCACAATCGAAACAGATGAAACCAGCAGAACTCTTTTATAAATTTTATCACCAGAAGGCAGAGCAGATGTTACTATGTAATAGCTCTGTCTTTAAATGCTTCATCATGCTTTTCTTTATGTGGTAGGATATTTACTGTACCCAGACTGGATATCACCATGAAATGAATGTTTTGAGCACATCAAATGTCACAGCAATGTATAAACATGCAACAAAATACAACGATTTTCACAGATACTGTGAAGATAAATCCTCACATTGCAATAATTCTATTTTCCTATTTTGTAATTTTATATTCTGCTTTCTAATTCTATATTTATTTGTTTCTGTAACTAATGCTAAAAAAGAGATCAGACTCAAAGTAGAAAATAATGCATAATAATCCATTTTTTTCACACCTGAGTGTTCTACTTTTCCTTTTTCCCATTGTATGACCTCAATATATTTTTAATACATATCCTATTCATATATCTATATATATATTTAATTTGAAAGACTTCTGAGAAAAATTTGTTTTTTAAGTAGGTTAACTGGACTGAATTCTGTTTCCCTAAACCAGTTGTACAGACACACTGTGTAATTGTATCACATTAAAAAAAAAAAAATTCCAACTAAAATTGTGCAGCATATTCAGTGGTTTACATTGGACTTGATGTATACATATCCATGAACTAGGAACTACAATATATGAAGTTCACCAATATCTTCAATGAAAAAGCACATTGTCTATTAATTCCTAACTCCAGTTTAGTCATAAACCATGCTCTGTTCCACTCCAGTTGTTAAAATTTCAAATTGTTATTGCAAACAGAAGAAAAAGCTATGGAAAAGTGTCACAGAGTTAAGGATTTTGAACTGAAAATATTCAATTATTTGACATGTTTTCAAGTAATGCTACAGAAAAATAAGGAGGACTAATTGTGAATTTTAATTTTGACAACCATTTTATGGAAAAGTATCTAGTCTAACTAACTCAATTTGATTAACCATTATTATTCAGTGTGATTGGAGGAAAAAAAACCCACTGTAAAAGTTTACAGTCTGATTTGTGTTAAGCAGTGTGACTTGCTAATAGATTACATTTCATTTTTTAAAAATGAATACTACAACATATCATTAGAGCATGCTTTCAGTACTTTATGGAAGCCAGAGTGACTAACCAGATCTCAAAAATCATTACTTCATGTAAAATTATCAAAGAATTTCCCAGTAGGAAAAAAAATACAGTCTTCCAAAAGAATCCTCCTTGTTTCAGCATTTTTCAAAATCTTCCATTTGACAGAGCAGTATCTCTTCCTCAAAGGCTGACTGCCATTCAGATCTGAGGCAGCTGACATGAGGGAAAACCTCAAGACAATTGTCATTTTCCAGGAGGATGCAACCCCATGGAAGAGTACCTGTACCAGTCCTCAGCTCCTCCTGCTATTCCTTGCACCCACAGTATGAAATTTTAGCTGCAGAAATGTCTCATATTTTCTTCCTCCTTTCCCTCTGCCATCCCTTCTTCCTTGAACTGTGTCTTCCTTTCCATTCTAGGAAGGAGTGATCTAATGCAAAATTAATTCTAAATTTTTGGAAAAAACTGTTTGAGAAGTCTCCTGTCATTATTAATTAATATTTTAAAGAATATTTCTCTGAGTTAATTCTGAAGTCTCTAACCACAGAAAGAAAGAGGTTCCTCAGTCTCTCAACCAATTTTTTTGAAAAAATAATCTTACTCAAAAGAGATATTTTAGCTTAGTAAATAGTATTATATTGTCTGAGTTTTTCTCTCTCTGGTCAATAATCCTTCCAGGAGTCCTCAGGTATATGTTAGGCTTCTGAAACTGAGGATGACACTGAAGAGAGATTTAGCTACTTAACAGTCTTCTAAAGGCTCTGGGCCTACAGCCTGGAAATGCAATATAACCACCTTTCTGCATTTTAATGCATTGTACAGTGCCTGCTCTCTCTTCATATTGCTGCCAATAAAGTGTATCTCCCATTTTCCAAGGCAGAATGGCAAAGGTACAAAATGGACTTCAGCACTTTTGTACCTGGTCCAGTATTCATTGCCAGTTTGTCCATAAAGTGAGGATTTCTTTGAGCACAAGCCAGCACACATAAGTATCATCTTTCTCTTAATGTGAACATGTGAAGATTTTTACTTAAATACTTTCAAACTAAAACTTTTCAAACTAAAAAAATAGCTAAAATATATATGCATTATTGACTGAAACACATATTTCCTAAGGAGAAAAAATATGACGGCAAATCCACCCACTCAAATAAAAAATTTACATCCTTAACAAAAGACAAAAAAATTATTTTAAATAATACATATGAAAAGAAAATTAATCAGTTTTATACTGTACCATTTATCATAGAAAGCTAAAAGTAGTGTCTTAAAAAATATGCTGTGATTTGAAAAGAAATTTATATCTTTGTGTTCAATAGTATTGATTTGTTATAAGAATATGATCCAGAATCAAGGTTCATATCTTGTGTTTGCTTCCTGCATACAATACTGAAGAGACATCCACTCCTTCAAATGAACCCTTAGATATTATTTATTACTAATAAAGGAAAGCACAAAAGTATGCATCCAATAGCTACAGTAAGGAGAAAAAAAGACAGCCACAGAAACCATAATCTGCATGCTCACACTACCAATGAGATTTTAGTTTAAATCATACATATCTGCAATTAAGGTACACAAAATGTATCTGTGATCAAATCTGCATAGATTGACTCTGCATGTAGGCACAGCTTCATCCACATCAGTTAATTTCTCCATGAATGCAAATCCAATCGAATAGAATACTGTCTCTAATTCTTGAGTGAAGTCCTACCTAGACAGAAGGAAGGTTGAAACACAGACTGGAGTCAGAATAGCTGTGCATACTCTTCACAGCCCTGTATACTGGGGACACAAGCCAATGCCTTTTGGTGACAAAAGGAGGAGGATTTGGAAAGCAAAATGGGGAAAACAGCTAACAGCTAGAAGTGTCAGTCTGTCCACATGACACAATGATGATGCTAAACACAATCAGTCTGTCCACGTGACACAATGATGATGCTAAACCCTTCTGATGTTATTAAAGGATGTGATATTACAACATAAAAAAAAAATAAAATTAGGAGTTTTTAATCTTACTTCCTTTGTAAAAAGTTAAAAATTAGATTCTTCCCTGCAGATGCCTTCTAGATCTATTTCCTCTGCTTTAGCAATTTTCTCTACATCTTCTGTAAATAGCATTTCTTTATTTTTAATTCAAGCCATTCAATAATTTATGATGTTATGATTCTATACATCTTATACAAGTAAGAGATACTTTCTGAAATACAATTAATTTGTATTTTAATTCACTAAAATGATAATGACAACAATTAAAAAATAAAATACTGTGTAGCTTATAATTGACAACAACCCTGTGATTTCCTCCTATAGACTAAAACTTTGCTGTGATTCTGATCTGTGCTTTTCTTACTGCTGTTACTGCTGCCAGTAAAATATTACTAATCATTCAATAATAAATTCTGTAGCATATGACAAGAACAGAAGTAATGTTAAATTTACTTTTTTTTATTAACAATTCTCTTGAACAATTATTTCCCATAACAATAAAAAAAATCAAAGAAACAGTATTTTGGTGGTTATTTGAGAAAGGACTTAGCACCTTAATAGAATTTCACTGATTTTATTACTTCATCTAGTCAATGGAAAAATACACGTTATTGGATTCTGTTACAGGCTGTGATCATCTAGTCTGCTCTCCAACAAAACACAGACTAGAGAAACCCTTGAATTAATTCCTGTTTTAGCTTAAGCATATTGTTTAATAAAATATCCAGTATAGATTTATGAATATTCTCCAGAGATGGAGAATCCATTAGCTGGTTGCTTACTACAGACAATTACTTTCCCTCTTTACTAGTTCTCTGCTAATAGATTTCTATTCACAGGAAATTATTTATCGATTATGCTTGGGTGACCCCCACAGACTTGTCTTTTATTAGACAAAGTATTTGAGCCATACATTTCAGTGACAGCCACGTGTTTCCATCCCTTCATAATTCTCAAGGTTCTTTCCTGAACCTGCTCCAATTTCCACACCCTTCCTGCACTGCAGATACCACAGGTATTACAGCAGAAATCACTCCAGTCTCAATATGAAATACACTCACTTGACATTTCCTCAGAATGTTTCTTCCTTTGTATCCAAAAGGGGTTTTTCCTCAAGCTTTTTAAGTAGCTCAAACCCATTCTTCTTTCACTGACAAAATAAAGGGTAAACTGGCCAAGAGCCCATTCTACTGGGCCCATTCGCCATATGGAGCATATATCAAGGTAGATATTTCCACCTGCCTTGCAGAAGAGTAAGATACATTCAGTAACCCTATTATTTGTTTTAAATAATAAAACACCTTTTTAAATAATTGGAAGGGTTTTTTTCAGCATAACACTTATATTTCTTTATTCTCCTCTTAATCATTGTTTATTTCATTGTCCTACTTTGAATGCTCATTAATAAATCCCAGCTCACCTCAGACTCAATGTCATGTCAACACAGTTTGCAGTTAGCATGGTAATATTTTCCTTTCCTTTTGAGTAGTATGACTATTTTGCTCTTATTTTTGTGGAACTCTTCCAAAACTTTTGAAAGTCAGCTACAAAGTTCCAAGGGGTTCCTTTTGAGGGGTGTAAAGCTTCCAGTGGTGGTATCTTCTAATTTTTTATTTCTCCCATTATTTCAAATTGGGAGATCATTCTCCAAATCACATCAACTCACTTTTAAGAGGTGGATGGGTATAGACCATTTAAACAGATGAGTCAGATATGTTAGGCTTCAGATGGAAGATCTACAGAAGATTTACAGTGTGGGTAATGGCTTAAACCAAACTCAGCTCTTTCAAGTTTGCCTGCTCTTACTGAGGCTGCTGAAAAATGATAGAGGAAGAGAGTAGAAAATGAGTGAGTTTACAGCCTTTTTATGTATGTTCTATGTTTTGCTAATAGCAATGGATTCCCAACATTTGAAGCATCAGTTAAACAAGATGGTCATCTGTGATACTGAGACTTAATTTCCAGTATTTCCTACGTCAGTGATTTTAAAACCCTTTTTATTATCAAGATATCTCACACATGCTTCATTTGAACCATCTTAAAGTTATATCCACTCTCAAGTCCTGTGAAAAGAGGTTGGAACTTGACCTTGGTACAAATTCTGCTTTCAGAGTCTGAGAGAGCTCACCTTCATTCCCAGCAACCATATATACTGACAAAGCTCTGCAACATTAAGGTTCACATCAAAATTCCAGCTTCTGTCACTGTCATAGGCTTGTCCATCCCATTCAATATTTCACATCAAAGCCTGAAGGATATTTTGGCCAGAAAGAGACCAAGAGAGATAAATGAGGCAGTTTGGGTGCTTTCTTGAAAAGGCCAGTCTTCTGTTTGTCTCAAATACCTGCAGAATAACATTATATCTAATCACACAGACTATAATATCAGACAGAAATGTTTACTGAGTGAGGCCTGGAGGTCATCCTGGAGCTTTATTTCTCCTCGTAAATAAAAGCAGTTCTTTACCTACCAGTGATTGCTTTATCCATTGAGCTGCTGTGTAGAGGAGAGGGAATGGAACAGCTTGACCTGCTATAAAAATGAATCTCTTGGTCTGAATTATATCACTTGCACATAACAAAACCTTACTAGATCTCTTTTTAGGCCACTGTAAATTTGAGACTCCCATGCCACTGTTGGTTGAAGTGCCCTGCAAAAGGTGGCACTTGTTAAAAAGCTCCTAACTTAACTGTTAAAGTTTCTTCTGTGAAAACAATTTTGTGACTTCAATTGGAAGAAATTTTAACAAAAAGAATTTCATATTAGCAGTAAAAAAGAGTTTTTAATTAAACATTCTACTTGCTTAGGCAGCAACATAATCTTTCTGTGTTTAGACATTTCTGGACATTGCAAAAACATAACCTTTTCTGAATCTAATTACATCTGCAAATCTGGTAACTGAACCTAAGTCTTGGGTGCATTTTTTGTTATTATGGATATTAAAAATCATTCTATACTTTCAAATATTTTTAAGACCATTAAAAGCAGTCCAGACGTCTTTATATCTGCTCTTAATAATCTTAAGGATTTTTATAGCTATTCTATTTCCTGTGTAATTTCTCCAGACTCACTTAACCTTATTTAACAGTTGTGGAAGAATTTTTTTCTGCCATGTATCCATCAAATTATCTTTTATATATATGTATATATGTATATGTTTATGTATATATGTGTGTTTACATATATGTATATTGCAGGTCAAAGTTGAACTGTATAGCTGGCTTGGTTGCCATCCACCATCTTTCAGAAGACCCAGATGTGGGATAGCTGCCAGTGCTTTGTATTAAACAGCTGAGGTTTTTAATGTTTCAATTCACTTCCAAAATCAGGAGGTATAGGATACATAATGAGGGAAGTGATGGACGAAACAAGCCTAGTCAGATAAGTCTCAAAATTCTGACTGGACTTCAAAAGGTGTTGTTTACAGATGTTGCTGTTCTCTCTCTGCTACAAATGGGTTTGTGGATCCAGTGGAGAAAGTGCATTTCCTCGCTCTCCTGTGAGATCTCCTTATAACACAGAGATCCAGCACAGTCTGCGCTCATGTCGTGGTCTCATCTACTGGAAGTTCTTGCCATTGGGTCAAATCTGTAGCCTGCAGTGGAAATGTGCAGAGGTTTGTATTGTGCACGTGGAGATACATCCAACCCACTCCAATGGACTCTGCCGCAGGGCGCAGCTGAGCTCCCTGGGTAAAGTTAGGCCACCTCAAACTCTTGGTAAAGCATTTATAAGAGATGGAAAAGCACTTCCTGGCAGAGAGGAGTAAGGTTAAAAAGCTTGAGAGTTGAGGGAGGGGAGGAGGTGCTTCAGGTGTGGGTGTAGAGATTCCTCTGCAGCCTGTGAAGAGGACCCAGGCCACTCCAGCATTCCATGGACTACAGCCAGTGTGAAGGACCTAGACCAGAGCAGGGACAAAGTATGAGGAGGAAGGAGCAGCAAAGAGGAGCTGTTGTGGTCTGTCCACAGCCCCTGTTCCACATTCCCTGTGCTGCTTGCCATGGGGACATAGAGGAGTCAGAAGTGAGGGACCAAACTTCCTCCTAGGCAAGTGGTGGGTGGGAACAGAAAGGATTTATTTTAATTTTTGTCTTTGTTTCTCTCCAACTGTATATTTTTTACTTGCAAGTAAATTATGCTAATTTTTCCCAAGTCAAGCTTGTTTTGCCCATAATGTAACTTGTAAATTATCTCCCTCTCTTTCTCAGCCCATGAGCTTTTTCATCTTATTATCTGCCCCCTGTCCTTCTGAGGAGGGAATGGACTGAGTGGCTGGGCAGTCATCTGGCCCTGTTACTAGATGAAGATGAAGGATGTGCATCAGTTGGAAAGATGAAGAAAATGATTAATTGTTACCTATCAACTCAGTGAGCTAAGATTCAGTGGTGAGAAGTTACTATGCAAACAAGATTAAGACTGTAATTATGAGCAAATACAGAAGGACAGTGTTAAAATTGTGCTATCGTAGTTCTTGCTCATAACATTTTTTTTAAATAAAGCTAGGTTTAGCATAATTTTTAGGATATTTTATAATCATCTTGCTCTCTTACTATATGTATACTATGTACATATGAATATATATATCTGTTTACTAAGATATCTGTTCACTAAGATATCCCAGCTACACTGTGTTATTCTTAAATATTTATGTGTTATTCACATCCCTAATTTACTACTATGCCAGAACAAATGTATTAGAGGATTTTTGCAGTAAATTCTCCACCTCTGTGATGGAACAAATGCTTCTTTGACAGCATAATTATTAAAAGAGAGCTCTAGCTGTTTACAATATCTGAAATGTTTGGAATGTAAATGCATGTCCTGCAGACAGCTAATGAGATTGTCAAATGTAATTTAACATGTCTTTGATTCTCAGAGATAGCTTCACCATGTTACTGCTACATCTGTATATTGGAGCAGAATTTGTCTGTTTGAAAGTGATCAGCTAAGCATGACTCTGAGCTGCCAAGAAATGCTTGCAGTAAGAATGCTTTAGAAATTCAGGCCTAGCACTTCAGAGGTTACTCTTCTAATATCATTCTTTGGCAAAAGGAGCCTTTCTGCAATAATTAATTTTAACACTTTGACCAGTCAGTTCTGAAGTGACTGTCACTCTAGGCACTTCTCCTCCCAGCTACACTGGGAACCTTGCAGCTAGTCATTATTACCTCTTTCACCAGACTGTAATTTATCTCCAAGTTCCTATTTTTTTCTCACACTCTGATTCTGGGTGTTTTGGCTTTTTTTTTAGCTAGACTAGAATAAAATTACTTCTTAAGAGTACAGGGGCTGATTTTCAGTAATACATCCACAGTACAACAGGATAGGCAATGCTTTCCTTTAGCTGTAAAAGAACAGAAGAATCAAAGTTGCTGTCAGTAGAAATCACCCATTTCTCAAAATCAAGATGTAATTAGCATTATGTTTTTACAGCAGATTCAGAGCCAGCTATTTGCAGCAGCACACTGTGTAGTGTCAGAGTTCAAATGAGTGCATATCACGAGTATGCATGCAGTCACATGGTTATCAGGCATAAAACCATTTTTGAAACTATGAAAATGCCTTTTCCAGTTATGTCAAGAGACGCCTTTAGGCAGTCTTGGGGTTCACACACAAAACTCTCAATTCTTTGCTAATCTATCCCAAAGCATAGATTAAATTCAGTGATTCTATTTTAAAACCTATGTCTGATATTACACATTTTCATTCCCTGGATCTCAGTCTGGGAAAGGTTAGCCACCTCTGCTATAAGAAGCATTTTCTCACAAGTATGGCAGAAGAAAAACAATGGAACCTAAGAAGAAAAGTGGTCATTTATAAGACTTCTTTCTTTCTGCTAAATGAAGGTTTGAGAATTATAATTTATTCTCCACTTATCTGAATAATAGTAATATCTTGAATAATTATTTTATGGTATGTCCTAAATCTGTAGAATGGTGCAACAGATTTTTATGAGCAAATATAAATATAAATTAAAGGAGTGATAAGAACTGACTACTGTAATTGTGAAGTGAGAAGGCACTTGAAGTTAAAATGCAGTTCACGAACAATAACTTCTTCCAACCTATCATTCAGTATTTGTCATATATGATTCATTCCCTTAATAGAAAGCTTAATTTTCCCAATGAGACCTGACAGGTTTCTTGAACTAGTTTCACAGATGATATATCTGCCATGAGTATAGATTGATGTGTCTCAGGTGGCATTCCAGATACCATTTTCTGTTGATCTGAGAAGGAAAGATAGAAACAAGATCACAACTTTATGAAATGTCCATAGATTTTTTTGGCAGAAAATGAAAGAAGATTCAAACTGACCTTTGATGTGAAAAGAGTCAACACTTGAGAGCATCTAGCCTAGTAAACAAACTGACACTTTTGCAATAATGCACACACTGTGTAGATTGAAAGATTGCTTGATGTTTAAATTGATTGTCTGACAACAATATGTCAAGAATTCATAAGAATTTATAAGAATGCAGTTCATTCTGTCCAAGAGTTTTATTAAGAATATTTCAGAATTTTAAGAATAAAATTGGTAATGAGTAGATGCCTGAATATCACTACACCATTGGGCTGCTGCACATGCAAATAACTGATCTCCACTGGGAGATCAGATGTGAGTTGCTAAAATTTTTTTTAAAAGGAAAAATATAATCATGTTATTATTAAAGTGAATATTAAGAAAAAATTATTTCATTTCTCTTGTCTTAAATATGCTTACTATGTATGTTAATAGGGCTTTTCCCCTCCACAAAATATAAAGCAAGCACATATTACAATGTCAGAAATGTAGGATTTGCAATGCGGAAGAAAAGAAAATATCCACATGTAATCACTAATGTTTTAACAGGTCTAGGTCTTTGCTGAATTTTGTTTGTGCTCAGAATCTATTTGCAATGCTTAGCCTTGTGCTAAAGTACTTATCTGAAAGATTCCTTTGAATGAGATCTTTTAAAGTTTATTTCCTTACAAACAGGGAAAAATATTACCAATCTATAAGATGAAAGATAATATAGATATTATGCTGATGTAAATCATCAGATTTTCATATGCAAAACTTAAGCTAGAAACTCCAGTTCTATACAATTATATTCCTTCAGCTGAATAAGTTCCATTGTAGTGCTGAGGCTGAATGTATTAAAAATATTTTAATTACAGATGGTGCATGGTTTATGAATATAAAAAAATTGCTCATTCTTCCAAAAACAATGCTTGGCTTCCCCAGTAAAGCAAGCTGTTCTGAACCTTAGGACTCTTCAGAAACAGGATAAATTCATAACAACAAAATATTATGTAATGATCACCTTGTCTGTGCATGGCCTCTAAGCTGAAATGGTAGTTTACCTCAATGAATAGTTTAGCTGCAGTGTCTTATGTAAAAACATGCTTTGACATTGTGACATATTTCTTTTCTGCATTCAGCATGAAAGCCACATTTTAAATCAGACATTGTCAAACAGCAGAAGAGTTGGATGAGAGCAATAAAAATTACTAAAACCTCACAAACTACAACCTATAGAGCAGGACTGTTTAGTCTGTTAAAAAAATGGATGGAGGGAGACAGAATTGTCTACAGTTGTATAAGGTGATTTAATGAAACGAACTAACATCAATTATCTCTCTAGTCAACATGGAAAGATAAAAATAACAATGAAAAATTTTAGAAGGGGCAACTGGGTTAAAAAAGCTCTTGATCAAATGGCAACTGAAAATCTTTTTCGGGAGAAAGTGCAGTTTCACCATCCCTGCAGATTTAAGATCTAGGTAAGTTGTTCTTTTCAGGTTTGTTTAGCAATACCTAAACTAATGCTATCATTCTTCACTCCCTATCAAGGAGTAAAAGAGTGGTTCTGCAACCCAAACCAATTTATGATTGCTGAATTTTAAACTACATTATTGCTAAAACAACTCCTGTATGTTATATCATCTCTGTTATATGATATCTGATAACTTTGTGACTGAATGCATGAGGATACTCATTAATTTCACTGATATAAGTACGAATTGTAACCTTTTCTTTTCTGGAACAGATGCACATTTTTTTACTTTTATAGCTTAAAAAATACTTAAATGTATCTCTAATATGCCAGGTTTCTATAGCTGCCAACAGGACATTAAAATGTATAAACTTGGCTGGATTTTCAAACAGATTTGACCTCTTTACCTTAGTATTCATGCATTTTAAAGTGTGCTCAGGATACATTAATTATCTTATCCACCTGAGATTTATGTACTTTAGATAAAGCCTTTAATTTCCTGTGAGAAAACAGAAGCAAAATCAATAACTATTTCTAGTTCCTGTGCTTACCTGGAAAGAACCATTACTTAATAAGCAGGAAAGATAGCCTAGCATTTTTTTCCTATGATAAAATGATGTCTGTGTTGCATATCTTTCTGAGACTATCACATCTTTGAATGAAACTAATATAAATTCACTGCTAGGACAGCAAAGGTAAAGTCTGAGATCAAACAGACTGAGCATCGTGAGAATTATACATGCATACAAGATTTTGCTGTTCTCTTTTCATTTGGCTATGCAACATTTTAAGCTAATTGCCAGAAATTTCTGTGAATTTAAGTTTGTATCCTTAGGTTTGGTCTTGTTTTCTGGATGTCATTAAGAGTAATATGATTTGCTATGCTTTGTCTAAGCACAAGCTTAATAGCAAATGAGAATTAAAAAAAATATGATAAACATTACACTGTTTTAAACTTGCTGAGTTTATTTCACAAAAACCTGTCGGTCGTATATCATTTATGTTGGATATTTTTACTGTTTATGACTTTTCTGTTAATGTCAAACTTAAGATGAATAATTTTAAATGTGATTGTCTATACTTACCTTTCTGAATATTTTCTAATAGATAATAAAGAGCATCAACCCTTCTGAATATAATCCCTATTTTCTTATCCAAAAAAATTAGTAGAATTTGATAGAGACTAAAGATCACTAAAATTCTTCTTTTTTTTTTCTTTTGTTATTGTCAAATATCACGCTAGAAGCTAATGGAGGATTCTTTAAAGCTGTTGGAATCAGAGATGCCTAAGTTTTAATGATGCAGACAACAATGTCCATTTGAACTTATGATGTGAAATACAGCCATAAGGTTGTGAAAGGTTCAGCCACTAGGTCAGGATTTCCTTTGAAAACTAATTTTAATGTCTAGAATTCTCCTTAATTTTGTGTGGAACAATTTGAGTTATAAATGTAACACCACCACTGATACTTACTTGGTTTGGTATTGTGTTTTCTGGATTGTCCAAGCCATGTTCCAGATACATACATTTGATACATTTCTTTTTGTCACTTTATTGTATAGTGAACTCCAGTGCTATGGCTTAATCAGTATGACAAAGTCACTAATGTTTTTGTGTGTATTACAATTTTTGTGGCTTAGTAAAATGAGTGACAAGTGAGTGAAAGGGTACACCAGCCATGAAAGGGAAAGAACAAATATAAACACAAATGAAAGGAAATCCTTAGAAGCCTTTGGAAAGATTATTTGTATTAGTGACACTTGAAAGAGATGATTTAATGTATGAAACTAAAAGAATGATCAATGACTGGAACCCATTTCTTACAACGCGCACTACCTGACATGGCACTAGCTTGGTTTTGATTAAACAGAACTACTGTTTGAAGTCAAGGCTTGCCTTAATGAGAACTCCAAAAACCAAATAGTAAAATACTACTCTAATATTAATACTATAAAACATGTATAAGTGCCATAAACAAAGAAAAAAAGACAGTAAATAGTACATGAAAGCAATGTGTTAGCCTGTCTAAAATCTCTGATCTAGTAAAAGCTTGACTTTTTTTTTAACTCTTCTCATTGGGTATTACACTTCTAAGAATGTTGTTTTGAAAAATGTGTATTAAAAGATTTTTTTTTTTTAGTATTTATTGAATTCACTGTACACAGCTCTGTAAAGATTCAGCTGATTCAACCCTCATTTTTTCTTTATACTTTTAGCTGTCATTATAATTATGACAATTTTTACTGGAAGGTAACAGAATACTCCACACAGTCATTTGTACTTCCAAAGTTTGTCACACTTGGTTTCATCAATGACAGCCTCAGCTCAGAAGGGCTATTAATTCAGGATGTGTTGAACTCACTGAAACCTCTAATTTTGAGTTTAATCAGACTTTGCAGCAAAACCTGACTGGACACATGATTCTCAGAGTTCTCTTGGAAAATATCTATCTGATATGTTACAGTAGGAAAATACAGTAGTACAGGATATGTGAGATATGCTGTACATTAATGAAGAACAAACATTTTTTCTGTTCTCTCTAAGCAGATGTTTAGTGGGAGCTTAAAGATAAACCCATCCAGTGGTGGGTTTGCAAGGTACAAACATAATTATGGAGACTAATTTACTCCAGCATGCAGGTAGATGAGTGCTTGTTCCTTCACCTGTGCAAGATGGTGAACAAACTACAGAATCTCAGCAAAATATGCACATGATGCAATGGGACATACCTGTATTGAATAACCAAATAAGCCAGATCCTTCATTCAAAATGAAAATTCACCTGGAAATATAAATTCAGTCGCTTCTTCACTGGCTATTTATTTGTGAATTAATAAACTCACAATTTAGATGTAATCATTTTTTCATTTAGTTTAGTCCCACCAATCTGTATGGTTTTTGCATTTTTTCTAACAAGACCACGTATTTGTCCAGGGATGGGTATTGAAACGCTGTAAAGCATGTGAGGTCAGTGTACTCTATTTGTAGAACACCTTGTTAATGTTAATTCTAAAAGATGTGGAAAATTGACATCACTGAACATCATTTTGGTCTAATATTTATTAGATAATATTTTGCTAATAAATTAATATTAAACTTTGCTGATATTTATTTTGGCTTAATATGTATTTATTAGAAGTATGATGATCCATCATCCTTGCAAACAGAAAAAAATACAAAAAAAACCAAAGAGAAAAGTGGTAAAGTGACTTGCAACTCAAATGTAATCTTTCAACCACCCAGTTTCTGAAATAGAAGGAATTTCTGGACACCTGGGTAGGAAATGAAAAGTGAATATTTTTAATTGAAAATGTTTAACACTCTTTCTAAAAAGAAAAAAAAAACCCAACAAAAAAAAAAAAAAAAAAAAAAAAAAAAAAAAAAAAAAACCAAAAAAAACCCCTTAGACAAGATTAGTAAACCACATAGACAAATCCTTCCTCAGACTAGAGCTTTCACTGGTGCCTGTTGTCTATTTTAGGTATGTATTTTATAAATTCTTCCACCTGTTGGACAGTGTGGTGTATTTATTTACTTCTTTTGTGTATCAGATCTCTGAATATGAGATAATATTGCATTTTTTGTGGTAGTACAGAAAATTCACTAGATGTAAAAATAGGTCCAAGCTTAATGACAAGGCTGAAAAATTGTTTCACTGTTCAAGAAAATAAAGGTTTGTACTGATAGAAAAGAGACACGTTTAAGTCTTCTGTGTAGAAACAAAAAACCAAAAAAATAGAGCTGGGAAACTACTTTGTCTGCTTAGACTTCTGTTAAAGATTAAGATCATTTGTTTAAGGAAGAAACATGGTGTTGATGTGTCCAGGCTCAGCCTCTGCAGGCTGGCATTCATGACATACACACTAGTGAGGGTAAGAGAACTCAGCTGGCACCGCAGCTGTGTGGGGCTTGCAAAGAAATGAACCATTCTCCTTGGCTGTCATACAAAAATTCAGCCTTTGCCCTTAGGGATCTGTAGCTTGCTACCCGTGATCTCTTTTCTTGCCTTTAATGGGAAATGGACTTATTCCCTTTTCTTTATGAAAGAAGTTGATTCATATTTACACAGTGCAAACAATTTCCGTGGTATGGCACTGCGTTGGATTGAGGGATAAAATATCAAGAATTCTATGAATTTTTCTTCAAACCTGCAATTCTCACTGTGTTTCACACAATGGAAACTTTCCTTGAAAACAAAAGTTTTATGGGTTCCAAGGACAAAACTCTAGCATTAGATTAACACTCAATCTAACTAATATCAGTTAAATCTGCTGCAGCTGTACAGAGATTGCCTCCTAATGTGCTGAGCAACTCAGTAATGTCACATAACTTTGCCCCAATCTGCAGAAAGTAGATTGCCAAAAAAATACATGCCAAAGTTGTCAATATCCAGCAAGAGATATTTCTAGTCTTGGGGGTGTGGGGGAAGGCCAAGCACTTTTAAAAAATGCTGTGGCCAAACCATGAAAAGCACAAATACGTTAAACCTTTCCCTTCCAGGTGAGATGTGTTCCAAGCAATGTGTAAATAAGATGGCTATGTGAGGTGTTTACAGCTCAGCAGTATGTATGCTGCCCAGAGTAACCACCTGGCAGCACCTCATTTCAGAGGAAATTTGTTATTCATACTCTTCTTCCTAATCTGTCTTGATTACTGCCTTGAGTATCCAGCTGGTGTTTATAAAAAGGGAACTAGTTACACTCATCCCACTAAAATTAAAGGAACCAGTGAAAGGAAAGCTGTGCACCTCCAAAGGCCATAGCACTGGAGCCTGTGGCTCTGTGGTCACCTTGTGGTGAAAACATCAGTGCCTACTTCTCCTTGGAGTCTGTGAGATCCTGTCAAAGACAGGCTACGTGTTCAGGCAGGGCTGTCAATGAAAAGGGAAAGAGAGACATTTAAATGTCCCATCCAACTCAAAGCATTCTCTGTTTCTCTGACTGTTTATATTTGATTGTGTCAGAAGCCTTATGAGGACGCAGCTCTTTGCCTGATGTTGGTGGAGCATTGAGATAATTTCTCATGCTTTCTCTTCTGTAAAGTTGCCCTGGAATTTTAGGGCACATAAAATAACTGCCTACAGGTCCTGTCCTAGCTACTTACAGATCCCTTCAACAAACTGCTGAAATAATTCTGTTTAATAGAATATATTAAGCAGAGGGTAGAAGACTAAAAGCATTTTTTTGTACACTTAGGAAAAAGAGACAGCATGAAGCTTCTGCTCATAGACTTCACTGTGTGAAACCATTGATGTTTGAAACACAAGATCTTCTACCCTAGGCCCCCTCTGGACACTTAAGATCCATTGCTGGAAAGTTTCTTGGCAGAATGACAGATTTATAATGCAAGGAGTAGTAGCCTTCCCTTAAGGTAATGGTAGCAAAACCTAACTAGACTAGATGTCAATGCACCCATTCAAGTGCACATGAATCACTCAGATTCTACAGATAAATAAAAAAGATCTGCTGGTCTGCTTCTCACTGTGAAAAAGGAGCACTTAATTTTAAATCTTGTTGATATGATTTATAGTGGAAACTTGGTTAATTTCTATCTGGGAAACACAAATTATTGCTAGGAAATTTGCACCATGTTAATGAGGAAAATTAACATCTCATTAGGGTTATTCAACTCAAAAGGAAAATAGTAATTATACCAATTTTGTGAACTTCCTTTGGTAGCCATAATAATAAATTTTATGTTGAAGAAAAGAAAAAAAGAAAAATCCAAGAGACAGTACAACATGATAGACTAATATGTACAAAGAGAGGAAAAATAATATAATTACAGTGAAGTAACTAGTGTGATAGACAAGGGATCAGCCTAATTTTTTTTCATTTTAAATTTCACATTAAATCTAAACAGAGATAGTTGTTGCAAATACTTAAAGACTGCAAACTTGCCAGTAGGTCATGTATAGCACCATCACTGATATCAAAGAACTCTCTATATCTGTGTCAGAGCATGCATGCATTCCAAAAATGCAACTTGCTAAATTTATCAGGTTAGAAATCTTTAAATCAATGGAGAGAAAAGAACTCTGAGTTTAAGAGGGAAATTAAAGGAAAAAAAACCCCTGACATCCTGCATACATAAAAGGAAAATGAAAGATTCTGAGAAGACTTGTCTCTAATAAGACTGCAAATTTTTCATGTTAATCAACACACAGCCTGGAACATTTTATTTTTGAGACCAAATTTCTTGCTTTTTCAGATCACTGAAAAACCTAGGACTAAACCTAGTTGAATCTTTGTTTGTATCATTACAGTCTAGTCACAACAACTCAAGCAAATGCAACAACAACATCCTTGTAAATTTAGGCATTAGAGTGGCACATTAAAAAAAATAAAAACATTTCAATTAAGAGGGCAAAACTGAAGAGAGGGTGCTTTTTAGTTGATCCATGCTTAGGTCTGTTAGGCCAACATTCCACCTGACTGCTGCAAAACACCAAGACATGTTTTTGCTAAACCTAGAGCCAGAGTCCAAAGAATAAATGCATGAGCTGCAGATGTGAAGTAAGGGTTACAACTAAAACCAGAAGACTCTGTAGTAATTTTATTTTCTGCTGTGTGTTAGCATGGGTTCTTTACTTATCTGGAAAACACAGTTTGGTTTATCTCATTGTTTGGAGTTCTAATTGTGAAAAAATAACTCCAAAGTTATGTCATTCATCATATGTATTAGAATCTATTTGTCTTATTATACAGTATATTCTTTATTTCTTTCTCACATGTAACAGAAAAAGCTGCAAAATTGAGTCACATCCTTCCTTTTTGTGGGTGGAATACTGTAAATAAGGGTATGTGAGAAAATAAAGGTTAGAAAAATATTTTAATAAGTAGGGTCATTGAAGAGGCATTGTTCCTCAGGAAAGTGGTTAAAGTACAGAGCAATCTGTTTTATTTTGATATTTCAATGACAAAGACATTTAAATATAGTTGATAATATGTTAATAACATTATCCTTTAGAAACAAACAAGTAAAACAAACCCCCCAAAAGCAAGGTTTAGCATTTAGGTGGGGAATAAACTCTCAGGGAGTATCAGTCATAAGAATATTTCCTATCTTGCAACTAGAAATTTGATCAACAGAGCTGTGAAGAAGTTGCTCATCTCATACAAAACAAATTATATTTGTCTTTATTTAATGAAACGTTAAATCAAAATATTGCATGCAATTGGAATGGTCTGGGATCCTGCTCTCAGTGTAACTGGCGATACTACTGTTATTGATCCAGATGTACAAACAAGAAAAAGAAAGCCCTTGCCCCAAAGAAGTTAAATCTACATCTTAAAAACTGAGAAAAAAGCTGATGGTGCATGAAAATACAGATTTAATGAGGCAAAGATGAGACTGCTTCATGACTGAACATGTGCAAAATAGAACCCACTCTCCAGGGATGAGCAGTCACTGATTGCACAAATAACCATTGCCCAACATACACAAACACAGAAGAGCTCACAACAAACTGCCCACAACTGTCCATTGTGTTCCATAACTGGGCAATCAGATACTCCACTGTCATACCAACAAAGCACCTAAGCAGAACTGACAAAGGTGAACCCAAAAGAAAGATGTTAGGTGGGTTAGAGGAAAAGAAGGAATATATATTAATGAGCAGTCTCTTTCACCACTTGCAGTGAATGCAAATACTCTAAATGATATCATATGGAGGCTCAGGAAGGGAGGCTAAGGGTAAGCACAAAAGCACTGGAGTTTATATAAACTGCAGTACTAAGCCTGTAATTTTGTGAGAGGTTTGCTGGGGCCAGAACAACTGGTTGTCTCCCATTTTCCCACATGAAATATTTGTAAACATCAGTTTACTGAGTAAAAAGCTATAGGACAATCTGAACCATGGTGTGGCCTCTAAATCTGATGTCTCAGATATTCCTCTTTAAGAGATAGAGAAATGTAACTATTTCAATAGAGTGTCTCAGGATTTTCTGTTGAGGAGATGAGCTTTGAAAGCATGGAAGCCATGAGAGTCCCAGCTGGATGCCAGGCAAACACTTTCCAGGCCTCTTACCACAGAGGTGGCAGTCACAGGGACTACACTGTACTGAGTCAGTTGATAATGCTTATAGAAGCAAGGAAGTGAAATTTTTAATCCCAATCATAAAAGTTTAAAGTCTTTTTTGAAACTAGTTTTTTTTTGTCTTGACTTCTTGTAGTCATTTCTTCATTACACACTTTTGTACAAGTTATTTTGCTGTAATTTAATTCACAATTGCTAATACATCAAGTAAATTTCCTTTAATAATGTTTTCTTTCAGTGAGCTGCCCTAGAAACAGGGCTCCTCTGATGTCCAATCATGTATGCACAGTGTTCATTTCTATCATAAAATACATGAGATCTCTAATTTCAGCTTTGATGCATGACTGTAAATGTGCTAAGATTTAACAGCCTTTAGGTGATGTTGAGTTCATTATAGGAAGCTGGCAGCACTTCTTCCACCAGATAAAAGAAATTTAATTACTGTCATCTACAGGAGACAGTCGTGTTGACTTTGAATGCTCTGATTTCTTTTATAATCTAGCTATTTATAATTTCTTTGCTGTGCATTTTCCCTGAATGACTCTAGTACTTCAGACAAGGTTTTCAGCAGGAAATCATCATAACAAGAATATCTTTCTTTTACTTTCTTATCAGAAGAACAAATATTAATCTGATGGTTGAAAGGTTTCTGAAGCCTAATGACAGAATTTCAAAAGGCTTCTTATTTATTTGAGACTTTTCAGCCAAATTCCTAATGTGTTCCCTCTTTTCTGACTTTTGGCTGATGTAGAGGAAAATCACCAGCTATATAAACCATCGTTAATTCTATATATAAAACGTAGCATTTTTCATCACAGTGAAGCTGCATCATAAATTGGTTGTAAAATTTTGGGTTGACATTCAAAAAATTTTAAGCAGACTTTTCTTGGTTATGTCTAAGAAGAATGCTGTAGTTTATCTACTTCTCTCAAGGAAAGAGGAAAAAATATATACAAGGTCTGGCTGGCCTTGTTGCACATATTTTTAACTACTGAGTCTCAGGAATAAACCCAGCTGTTGAAAGCTCAGCCAAATAACATCTCCAAGTGCTGATATTGAGAAAGAAGGACTGTATCATACATTTCTCACAAGCCAGGGGGTAGGGGAAGATAATTTAGGCACTCATTTGGGGATGTGTGTATATATTTGCTTTATGTAGCATCATCGGGGATATTAAAGAGTTCTTTGGCCTCAGTCCAGCACAGGCTGCACATGTATTGAATAGAAATGGATGTAAGTAGTCCCTTGGTTTTAAATATGCTGCTTTTCTGAAATGAGCCTTTCTGAGCATAATGTGAATATTGATCAGACTAAAGTTATCTCTAATTCCTAGATTAAATTTCTATCTCTAACGATATAGGTGGAATTTTAACAAAATCAGTTGCTCTGCAATGGGAATGGCATGCATGCTGCCAGTCTTCCAAGCTGGTTGGTATCTCTATGCCTGATCTGGGCTGAAAGTTTGAAGGAAGTGAACTTGGAGGATGGTACAAAGGAATTTTTGAAGGCTTGCTGTTTTGTAATATGTCTTGAACTTTTGAAAAGTCTTGGATGTGATGTCATTGACTGAAATATATTAACATTTGATCCATTTGATCCATGCCAGAGCATTTGGAGATAGAATGAAACTAGACAATAATGTGAAATGGAAAAGCAGATGCTAGTTGGAAGAGTAAATCACTGTCTGTAAGAAGAGCAGATGTCATAAAAGAAAAAACATCCTGGAGTTAGTGATGAAAGAAGTGAATGCAAAATGTGAACCAAGAGGGCTGCTAGATATAGTAAAGTTATGGATGGAGAAGCAAATCCACTTTTGCATGAAATCCAGTAAAAAAGTAAGAGATACTTAGTGTAAGGGCTTGGATAAGGCCAGAAAGGCTAGAATGGAGAATAGAATAGAATAGAATAGAATAGAATAGAATAGAATAGAATACAATACAATACAATACAATACAATACAATACAATACAATACAATACAATATTAAAGTTGAAATGGACTTGCAATCATCAAGTCCAACTGCCTGACCACTCCACAGATGACCAGAAGTTAAAATACATTGTTACAGGCATTGTCCACATGTCTCTTAAAGTGTAACAGCCTTGAGTCATTGATTACCTCTTGTAAGACAATCCTGTTGATATAGAAATAATTCCTAATATCTAGTCTAAACGCCCCTAGTGCAGCCTTGAACCATTCCCATGAACCCTGACACTGAATACCAGGAAGAAGAGATGAGCACATCCCCTCCCTGGGAAGCTGTGGAAAACAATGAGGTCAGACCTCAGCCTACTTTTCTCCAAACCAAACATCCAGACAAAATAGTCCAAGGCCATTCAGCTTTGAAAAAGACAAACAAGAGGCAATATTGTAAAGGAATATAATATCATTAAGTTCATTGATAAATTACCAGGGAAATATTTTTGTTAACCATAATTATGGTTATGCTATAACCATAACATAAAGATTTAAAGGAGAGAGAGTAGATTTACAATATAAAAAATATTGGGTTTTTTTATGCAATGTGTCTTTATTATGAAATTCAATGCTATAAGATGTTACTGATGAAAAGGTAAAATTAACTTGTCCATTGCTATTAAACAAAAATGTGTAGATGTAACCTTTGACTCCAGAATCCCTAGACTTGGGGACCAGTAGACGGAAATCAGAGGCTGGCCCTGGGCTTTCATTTTCTCCCATCAAAATGTGAAGTGTCTGTTGTAGAAGATGAGGTATAGGGTTAACTCAAATGTAATTGGATGCAAATTTCCAAAATCCTGAAAAAAAAATCTTTGGTGTATGAAAAATGAGGAAATGTTTGATGTTAGTGTGAATTGTAAGAGTCTTAAAGTAAAGCTATAATCAGTATCAGGAAAGCCAGACAGGAAATACAGGTAGAACATCCACAACCTTATCTCAAAAAAGGAAAATTAATTATGTGCACCATTCGTATGAAAGGAATACAAAGCAGGGGATTTCTATCATGCTGTATGGATTTCTATTTTCTATTCTATTCATTTCTATTCAGTTCCAACTACATTACATTCTGTCCTTTTGTCACTTCTTACATCTTTATCTGTAATTGTTTTTCTGTTTCAGGGGATTTGTAGGGTTTTTTCTCTGTCTGTTGGTTCCTTTACTCCACACTCTCTCTTTTCCTCATTGTTTTAAACTTTCATCTCTGTTTCTTTTCTCTCCTCATTTAAATAATCCATAAAACAATGGTATTGTATGTTAGTGTATTTTTAAGTTTGATCTGAAATATTTTTATCTGCTTTTAGCTCATGTAGATGCAGTCACCTTTGCACTGTTATTTAACTAACTTGCTTCCTGACAAATATTATAAGAGATCTATTCTTCTTATCTTGCTGTGTTTGGGCTTCTTTCTCAAGTCCCCCATTTACTTTTTGAAATAATTAAGGGAAAAAAATGTTCCAAGTATATGGATTAATATGCATTAAAATATCTTTATATTTAAACTTAGAACAGATTTTTCAAAAACATAATTTTGTACCCACAGGTACTTATTATGGTGGTTTAATTTTACTGAGTACCTGCCCTATAATTGTACTCAAGAGAAGTAAATCTAGACTGTTGTTTTACAGCAGAAATAGGTTTTGACAGTTCCTTTTGGGGAAGAGTAGAAAAAAATACAAAGTAGCGCAAGATGTGAGTAGTTTTACTCAAACTATTCCCCCAGGGAAAACAGAAACAACTTAACTTACATGAAAAAGCTCAGAGTGAGCCTCTGAAACTCAAAATGATTGATAAATTTTAGATGTATTTATCTAAGGAAAAGAAGGAGAATACATTTGTGAATTATTGCAATGAAGTTTATTTTCTCGGTGTTTGTTCCAAAGATTCTAGAATATGCACTGTGCACTGCTGAAATCTCATATCTAGTTAAAGAATAAGATTAGACCAATGACTTCTTTTATTCCTCAATTAGATGGACACACAAGTTTCATCCATCCATTTCATAATAAATAGTAATAACAAAGAAAGAGCCTTAGGGCCTCTAATCTATGAGATAATAATCAAAGAGGCTGTGACTGCACAAACTAAAAATCAGAGTGTAATTTATTATGGAGATTAGCCCCAAAATCAGTAGGGTGATTCCAAATTTTCAAAGAAGTGTGCAAACATTCCATGGAATAGGTATATCCTGGTCTAGTGATTGCACATTCCTTAGCTGGGGAACAGAATGGTAACAACTTGTGATTACAAATTTAGTGTCTACTTTGATTCGAAAAGTCTTTTGGTTCTGTGCAACTCAATGCTTGTATTTGTAGTTGTAACAGCTGGATGCCCTAAGGAGGTCATATTGTGCTTGATTTTTTTATGTGCTGTAGCTGACACAGAGAATTAACCATTTATATAATTTTTTATTTGAAAGAAAAATGATCGTGTAATGAAGTGACAAATTCCTACCAAGAAGTACTTGGTACTTCCTACCAAGATGTGCTATCCCAATATTTAAGCAACAAAAAGCTTTATCAGCCACTCACATAAAAGTGATCCTGGATCTTGGTATCTCAACAGAGAGCAGAAGGTATAACAATAAAATGACAAAGGCAGGCATGGATTGTACAGACCTTTAGAGAGAGGAATGTTCTGTAGATCTGAATCTGTAACATTTATTAACCTACTCAGGATTGCTACAGAACTGAGTTCCCAAATTCAGGAGAATTTAGAATGGATGATTTACATATTGCATTGCTGAGAAGCACGTGGGAAATCTAAGACATCACTTACTTTAAATACTAAGTATTTACCTTGCATATGTTGATTTAAAAACAATGTTATCTTACTCAGTTGCATAAGTCTGTCTCGGAATAAAAAAAGCAAATAGTACTAGTTAACTGTACATTGACCTACCCTCATGTTTATTTTTTTGTCCTGAATAAACAAACCTCAATCCTTAGCAGACAGAGAGGCCTATCACAGTATTTTGGATGATATTATGTCCAAAGGGTGCAATAGCAGAGAAGTCAATAGGAAATTACATAAATAATAAAGAGGATTGACACTGATATTTCAATACCTTAATGACAGATGAAGAAGAACTCCTAACGAGGGAATACTCCAGGATACAGCTGATAAAATATGTTCCACCAAGGAGGCTCTGTGCCTCAATAGTAAAGTTGACAAGGATAGAGAGGCTGAAGGTTCATCACGAATCTGGGGAAGTCCTTGGAAAAAAGCACCATTGTCCAAGAACTCCATCTTTTCCAGAGACAGAATCCAATGATTTAATCTATCAAAGTTTATCAATTAAGAATTAAGAGAAAATATGCATGTATATATGTATAAATATATATATATATGATCATATCCTATAAATTTTGAGCTGAATAAAATCTTTTCTTCTGAGCATGACATTAATCAGGCATTGACAACATCCAGAAGAAAACAGATGTGGGTACCAAATTATGTTAATCATGTTAACTTGTCTGAAAGTATCATTACATCTTTGAGAAATGAGCAACTTGGCCTTGGGATGTTGAGTTTTAACTGAATCTGAGTGATACAAAGAATTCAGGAGAAACTTACAGCTCATGCTCACCTCATAACTATGGTATTCCTTCCTGCTCCTTTCCAGACCAGGACAGTCCTTTTGATTTTTTTGTTAGATGTGATGTAATTCTTGAATTAGTTGTCTTCATTCTGTGTGTGAGAAGAGAGCATCTCTAGTTCTAGTTATTTTGGGGGATTTGCAGTAGAAGCTTAGAAAGTAAATGTGGTGTGAAATAGAAATATCGGACAAAACCCTGAAATATATGAACAAACTTTATTCAGAATGGTCAGAAAAGTTAAAAAAGTGATGCCTTAGAGTAACAACTATGAAATCTCTTTTATTATTTATAAAACTAGTCCAACTCTCCGAAAATCCCTTGAGTTTAAAGATAATTTTTGTACTGAATCAGTTTGCATATTACTACTTATAAAACTAGAAACCATATTATCAACCGTGAAACTATATAATTAGTTTCTTTATGGACCTGCAGTTTTTGCTAGATAAAATAAAAACTGTCACCAAATGCAGATGCCATTAAGAATATGACAGGTCATTTATGGAAAAAAGGTTGTGTAGAATAACATTTGATAATTTGTTGGGAACATTAGCATATAGATGGCTATGGAATGTGTGAAATATTATCAGAAGAATTCTAATCTAAATTGCTGCAATGTCCAAATAGGATTTAGTGTTTTGTTACTCTAATGCTCATAGCAATTCAGACTTCAACAATTTATAGGCATAGCATTCAGCTGTGAATAGAACCATGCATTCTTTCTCTGTGTTAAAATACTGAAAGCTGTTGAGTTGAGAGCATAGATTATTGTTATTATACAAAGATATGTGATCAAATGTTCAGAAGTGACTAATAACACTGAGAAGAAATTATTATTTTTTGCTCCAATACATTTGTATAGCAGAGGAAACTTTTTTCTAATCATATTTCTAATCATGTTTGACTAAAACTAGTAGGAGTGCTTATACAGTTCCTGAATGCAGAAGATTAGGTCAATATTTCCTGCAAAGGAAGAATTTTTTTGTAACTATGCACCATTAGGGATTATATTAGATAGAAAAATCCCCAAGCCCTACTTATCTGCAGAGCCACTGTCTGTGAGGGGGACAGAAACAACAGATTATACAATTATGTGTGTTAAATGGAATGGTTTTAGGCAGACTACCCTGACTTATGGATAAAAGTGATTCGTTGAAATGGAGACCAGAAGTTTCCCAAGCCTGAAATCCAAGATTACTCACAGCCCAATAAAGTAAAGGAGCTGTAAAAAGTTGGAATTCTCTTCCTGACTGCACAGGGAATACACTACTGACCATCCTTCCCGTCCTCCACTGCTTGCATGGGCAAGTTCTTCTCAACCCTGAAATCAGTGCTTGGAGCCTTTTGTCAGATCAAAGATAACACCTAATTTTTCACAAAGATGATGACATTCTTTCTAAGAACTTCCACAAGAGCATTTGTAACAAAACCAACAGCTGCCCATGCCTATAGTAATTGAGTATCTTTGTTCAAACCCTCAATGTGGGGATATAAATTCCTTTACCCAAATGCAAATGTCTTTCACCAAATTATAAACTTAAAAAATCCAACAGTGCTTGGAAGCTAAAACTTATCAACTTCACTTCTGCCTGTTAAATAGGTTGCTTGATCCCCTCCAAGTTTAGGATTTCCAATTGGAATTTTTCTTGATGAGTTTGTTTGGGTTCTGTATATTACTATTCAATAGTAATATACTTGAACTCCTTGAGTTTTAAGGACTTTTTTATTCTTTCCAAAGTCTGCAAAGATATAGGGAATATAATTTTCTGCAGTTAAGCACATCTTAAAAGAGCTGCAGATTAAATATGAAGAAAGCAGATTCCTTCCAGTTTATTTAAAAGAAACCACTCTTTAATCATGCCTCTCAGTAATGGGAAATAAGGATTAATTCCTCAGTAAATGAAGTCATTTTCCATATTTTTGTATGTAAGTGGGTCAGAAAACACATGTAACTTCTATGATGGGCAGGATCTAGTTCTGAGCTGATTTGAGGGAAAAAATAAGTTTTTAATTATGAATGTAATTTACTGTGACAAAATGTAATATCAACTTCTGATTTAAAAAAAAAAAATGAATGTTTTTTCTATTATTTCCCTTCAGGATAGGAAAATTATTTTATACAAGAAAGAGAGATGAAGGATATATGCTTGTTAAATTTCTTTGTTTAGATTTTTTTTAAGAAGGTGATTAATTATTTTATTAATAATTAATTCAAAAGAAAATTGAAAAAAAAAAAAATCATAACCAAACTTCAAAGCATGCATCTCAATTGCAATTGGTATTTGTGTTCCTGGAAAAACACCTACGTAGATTACAGCTGGAAGAGCTTTCAGTTCATTAAAAATGCAAAATGATTTAAGGACACTTCTATAATTAATTAGGACCCCAAAATTTCTCATTCTGAAAATACTGGGCCACATTGCCGGTTCTAAATCCATGGATCTATCTTTTTGGCTGCAATTTATTAATATATCAAAAAAAGCAACACCATGTGGTTTTGGGAAAGAAGGAATCTTCTCTAGAAGTTCTGTTGTCTTTCCTGCAGCAGCTGTAATGCCTCAAACTGTGTGTCCTTCTCTACCAGGTAACCCAAAGGAACACAAGATGAAAAAGAACATCAAGATGACGTTCTGTCCTCAAAGCAAGCATAAAAATATGAGATGAAACCACTTCATTCCTCTCTGAATAGATCAACTAATTGCACTGGTTAACTGCTAAAATGAGTGCTAAGTGACTTCTCTTTGAAATTTTCTCATGCAAGAGTAACACAGAGTCATTTGACTTGATTATCTGCTGTATTAATTGATGTTTCAAGCATTTGAATGTGTTGATTTATTGATTCAATTTAAATTGTGACTTTGATTATAACAGTTATGAGCATCACCTTCTGCCACTTTTAATTAATTCTGTAAAACTGGAGTGTATCAAATTGAGAATGTGTTTGTTTAGTTTTAGTAGAAGGATGAACAAGCAAATATAGTAACCATAAAACCCATGAGTTTGTATTTCTTCCATCAAATTGACACATGGGTCATGTACTCAAGGGCAAAGACAACATTAATGTACTTGCAAGCTGCTTAATTCACTTTCTAAATTAACATTAAGTCACTCGTATTTTGACTTGGTCAATAGAAATGTGAGTGGAATATGTTTCTTTAAAGATTAGATTATGAATATGCAATATTAGATGTTCAGATATTATATGATATGTTCTTTTATTTTAAAGGAACCTGGTTTTGGATAAAAGCTTGTTTTCAACAAAATTAGCATTTTAATAAATTTTCTTTTCTCTGATCAACAGAAACTAAAATGAAGTTGTCTTTGGGTAAAAACTCTGAAATCTCTCTAAAACTTGCAGAAATATCAGCACCAGATTTGAAAATCACCATTTTGATAACTTGAGTTTCTCTCAGAAAATAATTCACTGTACTCAGTGATATAATGAGTCTCAGGAAACAGATGCTGGACTTTCAGGCCTGCTCAAAACAGTATTTGAATCCATTATATTGCTCTTCTACTTTAGCCTCATTGTTACTAACAAGGATGTTACGTCCCCATTGCATCTTCAGAGCATGGCCCTGATCCTCAGGGAAGGGTCTAAATTCACTCCAATTATTGCCAGAAGTAAAAGAAACTTTCTAACTAGGGTATCACAATTGTGAGTAATCTCCTGGCTTTAGGGGGCAGAGGTGGGCTGGGGAGGATCTACTCTGTGTCCTTCTGCTGCCTTTCTGAGATATGAGAGTCATGAGAGGAAGAGGAAACCTGTTCAGAGCCTGTTGGGTTTGCATCCTGATCCCATGCAAGAGCACACTAAGCACAACTTGGCAGGCTTCTTTATCTTTTTTCATTTACTCAAATATTCATTTAAAACATAACAAAAATTCAGCTCAACAGGTAAAATAGTACACCCTATTTCACAATGTCTCAGTGCTCTTCAACATCGCCATTATCAACCTGGATGCAGGACTGGGAGAGATACTACACGAGGCCACAGACGATAGAAAACTGGGAGAAGCTGTTGACTTCCTTAAAGACAGTGAGGCCCTACAAAGGAACCTAGACAAGTTGAAGGACTAGGCAAATATCAACCATATGAAATCCAAGAAGGGAAAATGCCGGATGCTGCACCTGGGATGGGGCAACCCTGGATTTACAGACAAACTGGGGAAAGAGATGCTGAAAGCAGTGCCACAGAAAAGGCTCTGGGGGTCCTGGCTAATTGAAAGTTGAACTTGAGCCAGCAGTGCCCTGGCAGCCTGGAGGGCTAAGCCTGTCCTGAGGGCATCTGGCCTGGCATTGCCAGCCAGGCAAGAGAGGGGATTGTCCTGCTCTGCTCTGCACTGGGGCGGCCTCATCTTGAGCAATTTTGAGTGAGCTTCTCATGTGTGTGCAGTTTTGGTTGCCACAATATAAGACAGATATTAAGCTATTAATGAGTGTCCAAAGGAGACTATGAGGATGGTGAAGGGTCTGGAGTGTGAGGATCAGCTGAGATCACTTGGTCTGTTCAGTCTGGAGAGGAGGAGACTGAAGGGGAACCCCCATTGCAGTTACAACTTCCCCATGAGGGGAGAACGAGGGGCAGGCACTGATCTCTTTTCTGTGGTGACCAGTGACAGGACCTGAGGGAATGGCCTGAAGCTGTGTCAGGGGACACAGTTTGGATTTAGTTTGGATATCAGGAAAAGTTTTTGCACCCAGAGGGTGGCTGGGCACTGGAACAGGCTCCCCAGGGCAGTGGTCACAGCACCAGCCTGACAGAGCTTAAGAAATATTTGGACAGTGCTCTCAGTGCTCTCAGGCACATGGTGGGACTCTGGGATGGTGCTTTGCATGGCTGAGAGTTGTACACAATGATCCTTGTGGATCCATTCCAACTCAGCCTGTTCTGCGATTCTGTGTCATCCTACCGAAGAGCAGTTTGTGGTGACCACCTCCCACTGCTCTTCCCACCCTGGAAGGTGTTGTGAAAAAACATCTGAGGATGTATTTCAGCTGCAAATGATGATGGGTCAAGGTTAATTTCTAACAGGCACCTCAAGATTTATTACTTGCTAGATTACAACAGCACTTCTATTTATTCAAGGAACCCTGATATTTTGCCTAGTTCTTAAATAGGAAATGCTGCATCGTTGTAGCATCATTATGTTGAAGTTTTGTTTACAACTTTTTGCTCAATTTCAGACTGAAGACAAAAGAAAACACTGTTTATGAAGACATTATTGAGGTTATTAAGCTATTCTTCTTCTCTGTGGCATCCAGTGGCAGGACCAGAGGGACTAGCTGAAGTTGTGTCAGGGGAGATTTAGGTTGGATGTTAAAAAAAGCTCTTCCGCCCGGAGGGTGGTTGGGCACCAGAACAGGCTCCCCAGGAAGCAGTCACAGCACCAGCCTGGCAGAGCTCAAGAAATGTTTGGACAATGCTCTCAGGCACATGGTGTGACTCTTGAGGATGGTGCTCTGCAGGGCTGTCAACTGGACTAAGCAATTCTTGTGGATCCCTTTCCACTCAGCATATTCTGTGATTTTGTGATTCCCCTTTCTTTCCATTCATTTATATTATTGTATTATGCAGTGCTAGAGCACCAATTAACTCACAGCAAACTTCTGGGTTCTCATGATTATTAATCTCTGCTTTTCAAAGAGCTAACTGAGTTACTGTTGTGTAAACCCAGGACATTATTCTTGAGGCTCTGGCTGAAATGGCATTTCTTTCGGTTTTCAACAAGATCAACTATATCTTTAATGAACAGGAGCAAATGGGAAATAAATCCAACAGAGGATTTTGATATTGAATTTGAAAATACTGCAGTCTATCAGTCTTGGCAAGAAAATTGCATAAAAAGAGAGAAATAGCGTTTGAATTATGCATGTTGAAAAGAAAGAAGGAAATGTGTCCTGGTTGCATGAGAACATTAGGAATATTGCAGCACTCAACTTTGCTGTACAAACCTCACAAATATTACTTGGTACACCATTTTTACTTTATAGCATATCACATCAGATAAGTGTAACTGATTATTATGACTGCAAAAGACTTTAAACTTCCATGAAGCCTTGTTTTGTATCCTCAAATAAAATCTCACTGATTTTTTCATTTTCCCTTGGATCCTTTAGTATATTTAGAACATTTTGTGAAAAATCTGACATGAAAAATGAAAACAAAATTATTTCCTTCATTTTAAAGTGTATATTTTTTCATTACATTCTTTTTATTGAGCCAGTCTTTTCTGGGAGATGGTGAAATTCATGATATAGTAGGAAAATCTGGTTTTTTCTCAAATTCCTTTTCATATTACTATGAAAAGTGAATATGCCTCCATGATGACCATTTTTCCAGCAGATGCACCATACTTTAAGACTGGATTTATTCACTACTGTTAGCACTCACCAGTAAAAATTGGTTTTTGTGCCAATTAGCAGCCAGGCTGTGAGGGTCACTGGCATTCAGTGCTACCCTCAGAGTTAAATCCTTGCCACTGAAGTAAGACATTCACAGGAAGGTTGGGCAGGGACAGGGTGCCCCTGCAGGGCTGCAGCAGATTTCTGTCCCCCTCACTCTGGCAGATAGAGGCTCCTTCTGGAGACCTGAAGCTTCCACAGTCTCTGCATTGGCTGAATTGTATTTTTCTGTGCGTCCATGAAAACTTTACCACCAAGCATCTGATCTTTTGGCAGAAATATAGAAAACTTCACCTGATCCTACACTTCCTTGAGTGACTTTTTTGCCATACTAGTAGTCAGCAGCAGCTGGCTATCCTGCACTCCACCCAAAATACATCAACACCTCAAACTCCTTTTTCTGTGAATCACTTTTTCTCTGTACTACAGCAATCATGGCCCCTTTCTGTTAGTCACTGTGTATTTTTTTCAAGGTCTATTTACTTGAAAGATCTTGCCACCCAAACATAAAATCAGAAATGCATACAAAGAAGATGGGAGAGTCCTGAGGAAACAATGAAATTATTATAATATAAGGAAGGAAAGACACTTGTGTCAAAACCAGCCATTAACCTGGGCAGCTAATTTGAAGACTGCAATAATAAAATCTGCACATGAGTGGGGATCATTCCAAGATTCTGCATGCTGGTTTGTCTGTGAGTATGGTGCTAAAACTATATTCCCATCCCTCTGTAGATGTAAATTTATTTTAAAACAAATTAGGTTTTCATAATTTTGAAGAGATGAAAGAGGCTGAAGAAACGAAAACACTTAGAAAGCACTTCAGTCAGTTGTTCGTTTCATAGAAAAATAAATTTGGGGCCAACAATTTAATTCTATTGGTTGAGTTACTCTGGCCATGGACTTGACCACATTCCTGCATGTCACTCAGATTTGTCATATAGAGCACAATAATCATTCATATCTGAATGATATAGCCACCAATGAAGGTTTATTCTCAGAGATGTGCAGTTAATTTATGTAAAGCAAATAATTAAATAGAAGTGAACTTAAACCAGGAGACAACAAAGTTGCAGAGCTGTCACCTACTAGATTCACTCTGTGTTGTTCACAGATTTCTAAGAGGTTTATTTTTTAATAGTCTTTGTCTCTATGCTTAGGTAGAGTATGTTACTAAGACACTCTATTAAGAGAAAGAAAAAGAAAACTTCTGAGTTGGGGGATTTTAGTTCCAGCTAATTTGTGTAATATTGCACATCATTTGTACCCAATTCAGTGACAAGCTTATAAAGGGACTTTATTACACTCTGTGCCTGCAACCAATTAAGGGAAAAAGAGCCTTTGTTCAGCTAATCATGTGAGTGTTATCAAAATGATCCTTCTGGGCCCCATTTAAAAGTCTAAATACCTCTGGCAGTTGAAGTGTAGTGCATGTAAATAATTGAAATTATAAGTATCTCTAAACAAATGAAATTGCTAGTGATCTGGTAGCTTGCCAATAAAGTCTTGCTCAGGGAATTTACTGAGTTGAGAACAACAAAAGAGATGTTGTAATCAGACAGCATATGGCAAAGTTATGTTTAAAGTTTCCAAGTAGAGTTTTGTTTACTGACTTCTTTTTAAGTGGTATGCTGTGGAAACAGAGGGTATATAATTATGCTTATGGTAGAAGACAGATGTTCCAGGCAGCAAGAAAATAAAGGAATATTCTCCAGGTGTCTGACTTTATGTTTTTCTTTTTATTTTTATGCCCCAAAAATAATACCTCAGGTGTTGAATCTGGGACTTTCAGTAATTTATTGCAAGAAGGGATATTACATTCTTTAGGACATCACAGCTCCTGTTTAAAATAATCCAAGGAACTTAATGAATTAAACATTTTGCAGCTGTAGACTCTCAATTTTTGTTTACTTGTACTATAAGTAGTAATAATATCTTTATATGCAGTAATATTTGATGTATAAATACGTCTGTTTATTTATTCATCAGAAATAGCCAAAGCAGAATTAAAATCAAACAGGCAAGGAAAGCATTTCACACTACATTTATGAGATTGTAATTTGGTCTGGAGTGATAGTTTACAGCTCCAAACATTTTTTTCTGTGCACCATTTGGAAATGTCTGTAGATTTGTTATTCAAAGATGTGAAAATTCACTTCTGCTCAAAATGCTTTATATTTCAGGTGCTTGAGCAACACCACAAATAATAATTTTCTTTTTAAATTTGAATGGAATTTTTTCAAAACCTTTTTCTGTGATATTTAAATGAACACACTATTAGTCTCAGAGAATGAAGAAAACCTGGCCACATTCACCTATCACTTCCCTTTTGTGTGTTTTTGATTAGAAATAGCACTTGCATATAAGCAATAAGATTTACATCAAGTCCTGGTCACCTACAAATGACTGTATTGGAAGAGAAAAAATGACCAGCCATTATTCTATCCTCAGCTGTAGCTTTGAACACGAGTCTGGGGAAAGGAAAAGCACACATTTTTGGTATCTCCTACTCAGCCTTTGCCTGGTTTATGCTAAGAGGGGCTCATGAGACTGATGTTGGATTTTCATTTAGTACTCCTTATCTGATCTCTCTTCCAAGAACATTTAAGGTATCCTGGAATCCACTTCCTCAAAATCCTCTGGAAAGAATTTCCATGGGAGCAATACTCTGCAATGCCCTGGCTCTTCTACTGACAGAGGTAATGAACAGCTTCTCACCCTGCTGTCTCTGTTCCCCATAATTCTACTGATCTCTCTCACATCCCCTCTACATCAGCTCTGTCTGGGCTGCAGCAGACTCAGTGAGTCCTGCCTCACACAGAAACTGTTTCCTACTTTTGATCATTCCTATCAGCTTTCTCTGAATCTTTTAATGTGGCTTTTATTAGGATGAGGGTATCAAAATGGCACACTAAGGGCAGGATGGAGGGATGGGGGGAATTATTCCATGCCATGAATGATCTGTTTTTCTCCACAAACTGCAGGACAGAACCTCAAATGTCCATCCAAAGTACTAACAGCACATTTCTACTAATGAATTATTATGCATAAAACTGGTTTCCACCTCTTATTTGATTACCTAATCATAATATTTCATAAAGTCCTTTGTAATTCGTGGCAACCTGCCCTGATCTCATTACCCTGAATAATTATAAACTATCAGTATGCTTTCTTCCCTCACTTTACAACCTGTTTTATAGATCACTACAATGCATTGTTTCCTAGACTTCCTCTACCCAAGGTGATATGATAATTTAGGATTGAACAGGTTCTCAGACCAGTACTTTTCCAAGTGGCTTCCTAGAAACTTCCTTCCTTCCATCACCATTTGCTGTCTGTCCTCCTAGTTATTGTTGTTTATTTCTGGATGAAGTCAGCACATGACAAGGAAATATATTTAGCAGACTGATTAAGAGGAACCTTCATCCTGGGCTGTAGTGATGAATGACTTTCCAATTGCAAATTCTTGCAAATTTTTATACATAATGTATTTGGTACATTATAGACACATTTACAAGTCTGGGAATCTTGGGAAAAAGATAATGAAATCAAATAAAAGTCCGCCTTTAAAATTTCAGTCAGACAATTGTGATTTCTGTTGTTGTGGAAATGGTAACTAGTTAGATTACATCTTTAAATCCTTGGACCAATTTTGGTGCCATTGGTTGAGACAAAGTGATATTTCTTGAAAACCTTTAAAAGAAGAGCTGTTGTTCACCACTGTTAACTGCCTGTCCTAAATGAATCTGACACATTCATATTCATTTCTTTGTTTCACAGGATTCTTCAGACAGCTGATTAGATTATTTTCCTTGTCTCTTTTGGTGTCAATATAACCAGATGTTATTCTTTCTGTTTACTTCTTTTGTACTACTTTTATTAAGTGAAATGCTTTCTGTCTTGTCTGTTTGGTTTTGACAAACACTGCCATCAGAATAAGGGCCAAGTTCAGTAAATTTTTTTTTATTAATTGAGACTTTCATAATCTTTTAGATCTCTTTATATGACAGAGTTAGGTAAAAAGTTTCATCAAACTATAATTAAAATAGAAACATTGGAAAAAAAATATGAGATAAAGAGGTCTATAAATGTAGCCTTTCAAAGGGACTTTGCAGAACTTCTGACTTTGGTTCTGCTACTGTTCTTACTGTTGTTACATTGTTATGAAACATTTTAGCTAAGGATTTTTTTTTACTCTGTAAATACATAATATTTAAATAATCAGGAATATGATAATAAAAGAGCCCTCTATCAAAAAAAAAAAAAAAAAAAAAAAAATTTGGGAANAAAAAAAAAAAAAAAAAAAAAATTTGGGAAATAGTTCCTCCTTGACATTTTGACATAGGAGGAGGACACCAGTTTTATCTGTCCTGAAATAATGACTCCAAAGGTCACATCAGACGTGACAGAATATAAAAGAATTCAGTGTGACTTATTCATCTCATTCCTTCAGAAGCTGAACAAATCCACAGGTCAAGATTTTCAAAGCAGGGTTGCAGAGGTCTAGTTCTGACACATATATATATATGTATGCTGAATAAAGGTCTTGGACCTTGTGTCCTAACTCCAAAATCCCACAGTTACTGAGCAGAGGCAGAGGTTCCAAGCAGACCACACGCAGAAGTGAAGTCTTGCTGACCTGCTTTTCAGAAGATTGCTGCTTCAGAAGCTCCCACTGAAACTAACAGGGCCTGCTGAAATCTTGGCACTTCTGACAGTACCACTTTCTGTGAGTCCAGCCACAAGTCAGGAGAAATGTGAAAGATCAGATAACACATTCCTTATATGCAAAGAGAGGATGTGGGAATTGCTGACTGCATTTAAAACATCTTTACAGATGTTTCAGAATTATTCGTCCATACTGCATACAATTTTCATTTAGTGTGTTAACTCTTCAAACTGGATTCTTCTCTTCATTTCTGCCAAACAGTATTTTCATTCTCCTAATCTAAATTGAACTGTGTGATGCAGCAGAGTATATTTCCTGAATGATAACTCCAGACTTACACGATTTTCTCACATCCCAAAGTCTAATGGGAAGGATACAGCATGAAGCACATAGATGGGAAAGTAAAATTAAGATAAAAATGTCATTATTTTACTTCTGGGCAAAATGTAATTGCCAGACTTGAAGCTAATTTGAATATTATTTGAGGAACTGGATGACTGAGTGCAGAGCTCTTCAGGACATGACAAATATACTTGTAACTCTCTTCCCTTTGAAAAAGGTAAAAGGAGTTGGCCTTAAAGTGAAAGGCATCTGGGGTTCATTTAAACTTTTTTTATGTGGTTCTCCACCTTGTCATATCAACAATAACTCTTTTTTTTTTCCCTGGGAAAAATACCTACTTTAATTTAAGTTTCTTAGGAAAAGGAAGATTTGATGTTCAACAGTGATGTTCAAAACAAAAATTAACAGGAATTTAGGTAGGCAAGAGATAGAAAGCTTCAAGAGGCAGAATTCAGTACTGGGTTCAGAGCCAGTACTGACCTACTTGTTTAGACAATAAATCCTTATTATCTGTCACAACTACAGTCTTGAAAAAGAATCAAAACTGATCTTGTACATACATCTCAGTGAAAAATTGAAGTAGCTTCTCCATATTAAACAAGTAAGAAACTTATTTGTTAAAATGACCTTCCCAAGGTCACACAGGGAATCTGAGTAGGGACTTTCTCATGGCTCTTGTGCTTTTTACTGTTTGGGCTAAAGTCTATTTGGATTAGAAGCTGAGGAGATTTTTTGTAAGTCATACTTATGGCCTAACCTAATGTGACCTTAGTGCATGTCTGCACTATTTACAGTTCTGCTCAATGTAAAAAAAGGTGAAATCCTAAATAACGTAGTTAATCAGAAAATAAGAGCTAAAGAAATATTGTAGAGGAAAGCTAGATGTCTTGATTTAATTTTAAATGTTTCTCCTTTTAATTACTCAAGAGAAAAATCAATTTAGACCATTCCACACTTCATTTGCTTTGGAGCATGTAATTTTAAATGCTTGGTTTTGTACTTTGTCTCACTTTTTTATTACTTCTACTAGAAAAGTATAGAACATACGTTAGAAAAAATATGAAAATTACTCAAACTTACTTTGTATTGTTTGAAATTTTTTCATGGAAAAAAAGAACAAATATGAAGTCTATTTTTCTCCTTAGTTACAGGTTTTCCAGGCTTAATAGAAAAATTAAGAATAGGGAAATTTGAAAATATTAAGAATAAAATTGTCCATTTATTGTTAGTAACATATGTTTTCAGAATTCCTCCATCAGATATGAAAGGCTTATAGCCCATTGTAGGGTCTCCACTCACAATCTGCTGCTTCAGAGGGCGGTTCAATGAACTTGTTTGAGAATATGCAACAACAACATTTTGGAGTCAACTTAGAAAGAGTGACAACCCTCTCACTTTTGCTGAGTATGTTATCCACTCCTGGTGATTGCTAGAACCTTCAAAGGACTCAGACTAATCAGTGTAAGGAATAACACATGTTACTGATAATGGAAAACTGACAGGTTAAGGTTCAATGGTTGCCATTGATAGTGACTAAATGCAGAAGCAAATTTACCACAAAATACAGATAAGTTCTAATCACCAATGAGTTAGCTCAGGTGATTATTTACCGTGCACAGAGTTAGGTTCTTATTCAATACTTGTCCCTATTGGGGAGAGACAGCTGAGGCAGGGTAGAAGTCAGGTTCAAGCTGTCAATTAATCCCAGAAGATATGATGGAGTTTTCCTTAACTTCTCCCCATTCCTAGATTACTTTTATACTATTTCTTTACACATAGGTGGAACCTGAGTGACTCTGGTCTTATATACTTTTGTTACTGATTGCTGTAAAACTCTTTCACTTCGATCATAAGATATAGTTAAGAAAATAAGGAATGCATGCTCAGGGAGGGGTGGTCATACCTTGCAAGTGGATAACTTTGGGATGGAGCTGTGTGTTTGTATTTAAAATTAAGTTAAAATGAACCAAGTTCACCTGAGAGGAACAATTTCACCACAGTTGCTGGTTCAGCAGCAGGACATTTCCCATCTCCCTTGGCTGAAGGGGAATTTGTGGTTTATTGCCTACCTGGAAACATCGATTTCCCCCCTGCAAGGATTACAACAGAGTCAGTCCGAGGTGTTTCCACTCTGCCCCACCCTCCTTCCCATCCCTCTCAGCAGGTGCTTGAAGTTGCAGGCCGTGCTGCGTGGAGAATTGTGGTAGAATAGGCTTTGTACACACCAACTGCATTCCATCCAGGAAGCAGCAACTGCATTTCACTGTATAACAGGTGTACTGTTACAACTTCTGCTAGAAAGTGAGTACAACTGCCCAGTTTTCTATAATTTTACCCCCAAGTCATCTTCCCACAACATGAGACCATCATAATTTTATACATAGTACAGATACATGGAAGTAGAGTTCTTCCTCCCAGAGCACAATCCTAACATTCTCCTTCATCTTAGCCTAATGCTGAATACTTTTTTCCCAATATATGTTTGTATACAGAAAACAATTCATTTATCTGTAGAAACAAATAAATTGTTCTGCCAAAATGGCCTATGAAAAGAAAGCCAGGAAAAAAAATCAAACCAAGAAGTGGTCCCAGATTTAAAGCACCTTTGAGTCCCAAAATAGTCCAATGAACATAATGCAATAGCACACACCATCTACAAAAGTCATATCTCCTATAGACTGATTGATGTAAAGAGAGGATAGTTGGTTCCAGACCATGTGTGAATGGGTGGCAGATTTTCTTCTCTACAATATATTTAACAAATCCCACACTGACATTTTATAGCATTATCATGTCAGCATATGACATTAAGAATAAAGATTTAAAAACATTTGAGGCATTTAACTGACTTAATTCCAGCAAATGACCTTTGCTAACATTACTTAAATGTTATTTTGCAGTGAAAACAAAAAATTAGGTTCAATTGTTCACAGCCCCTCAGCATTTTAAATTACTTCCGGAACAAATCTGATTTTTCAGAAAACTGGCACCTTTCCCAATGGCCTGGATAGGGAGCTCTTGAACAACCTCAGGCAGTGAAGGAGCTAAAGGAGATGGTGGCAATGTTTGGGAACACCTTTATCAGAAAGGTTTTTCTCCATGGGCTGGCTCATCTCCTGTCCTCTAGCTAAGCTGAAACTTCAACATGCTGCTAAATTTTTTTGACAGAGACCTAACTATATCTCCAGTTTTTATTTCAATTATTTTTTTGTCTAATGCTGCCACTTGACTTTTCCAGGTGTTTGTCTCAAACTATGTAAAAACAGTAGAGGGAAACATCTGAGCTCCTTCTCTCCCAGTATCCTACCAGGAAAGAACAGTCATTTCTATATTCTTACATGGAATGTCCCACTTAGTATAACTACTTTTTTCCTTATATTCATATGTTTTGAGCAAGAAACCATCATGGATAAATAACAATCCAATTTCTTCTAGCATCCTTCTGCTCCTTTCACCTCTGGCCAATCAAACTTCAAAGAACCCTTTTAGCAGTTCATACACCTTCCCTTTCTTCTCACAAATACTTAAAATTGTTTTTAAGCTTTGAGTCCTATACGTTTACCTTCAGAGTTACATTAGAATTTCTGTGCCTTAAGTCTCATTGACAAGTGATATTTTTCTAAGCTTGAATATTTTTGTCTGCAAGGATCAACCAACTTGACTTACACAGCATCAACTTGCATTTCTAATACCTGCACATCCTATTTAATCCCTAATGACAATGATTTATGTGCATGATCTTCTTTTTCATTATCCTTGTCCATCACCATAAACAGTTCAGTCTTACTAGAGAGCTGCCCACTTCAGTAAAATTTTCTCATATAAAACTAAAGAGAATTTAATTTATCATACTATTGTAAAAAAGGAATTTGGGCATGTGGAAAGATGTAACTTTTCCAAAGGAAATTAAATGCAATCAAAGGCATGATGATGTGACATCTCCCTGTTAGTCTTTTGCTAGGTGCAAAAGGGGTTTTCAGCTAAAACAATGCTAGAAGCATGGAAGATCTAACACATAGTCGTAACTTTAAAGGGGTTTATTTAGGCTTGTTTCTCAATTTTCTTTAAAATTTAGGTTAGAAATTAGAATCTGTTAATTTAAAAAAAAAAGATCAATTCAATAAAAGCCCTCATTTACCGTCTAAAGGAGAGCCCTGCTCCATGGATGCCTATCAGCAAAAGAGAAGTCCCTTTGTACTGACAACAACTAGATGAAAATGCAGAGGGCTGGCTACTGATGTTTGTATGCTTTAAGTTTGTTAAATGCTGCACAGCAGCTTGGCATTAATAGCTGTGCTGCCTGGTAGCTTTGTCTTTGTTAGCTCTAGTCAATGTTAAACAGAGCGATTTTTCAACTCCATGGCGATTTGAAGTGTGAGATAGTACCAGGACATGCATCCTCTTTTGAAATCTGTATGGGATCTCTCTCTACCTGCTGTGCCTAATTTCAAAGCCCAGTGCTATCATTAGGAAAAGAGAGTTGTTTTCTCTTTCATCAATGTGCTCTACTTCACATCAATATTATCAAAAACCTCTCATGACTCTTGCTATATGCTGTGTAGCCCTGATTGACCTTCAAACCCCACAAAGCTGTATTTTTTCAAAGTTTAAAATATTTTTTTAATGACAGATCAAATAGCCTGGGACACATTTGGACCTATTATAATTTCATTGAAAATATTTCATTTCCATAAAAAACGAATTTTTAACCGAGCAGTGCATTTTTCTAGCAGTTAGTACAGCCCTGCTCACTCCAGTGTTGTACAGGGTGTAGTCTGCTTTTATCCACCTTTCCAAGGAAGGAAAAGGAGGAAATTAATTCCAGGCCTCACTTGATGGTTGCTGCATAGGCAAAAATACTTTATTTGAGAGCTCTTCAGGTGGCTGACTTGAAAGATTTGCTAGATTTTCATGGACATCATAGCTGTATACAGCCTGCATGAAGTTATATCCTGGAATCTATCTTACTCTTCAGTTTATCTTCTGCAATTTATAATATAATTTCATATTTTAGTGCAAACATCTGTTTATAATACCTGTTCCTACAGGAAATATTTTTCTTATCCTTTTCTTAATGCATCCTTTCTTTAGAATTTTAACTGTGAAGGCTGTTCTTGGTACAGGTGTTAATCAGTTTTTGTTAATAGAGACAAAAATAAAGGGCTTTTTGGCCACTCCCTACCTATGTTTGATAATCAGTATACTTTGGTACATTTTTGTATTTCAATTCCAAATCGGGATATTTCCAATCTTAAATACTGGGTTTGCCTGTTACTAGGAGAAAGGTATTTTTATGATAAAATAAATATTATCAAGTAGTGGTTTTACACAACATTATTTTAGAATATATTGTTATCAGTTACTAAATAGGTGGTGGGCAAAAGCAGAGTATGAAAGGGGCTGAACAGAAAAAAGAGGGTTCTTGAATCCCAGCAAAGGCACAAGAGCTTCTACAGCTCTACTGCATGAGACACCAGCTGCTTTTGCAATGTTAGAAAGCAGTGGCTTTATCAGTGCTCTCCTAATACCTCCTGTGAGCACAGCATTCCTGGGAGAAGAGAGAAAATGCAGCCTGCAAGGCACTGTAAAAAAACCTCACACTGTCTGTGTAAAAAGGAAGAATGTTTTTTGTCTGATTCCAGAATGTTTCTGAGTAGCTTTAATTTTTTTTCCTATTGTTACTGTTGTGGTTATTATTATTAATTGTTTAGGATTTATTAATTATTATTATTTCACACAAAAATTATGTCTGAAAAGTTGTCATATGTAAGAGCTGTTACAAAGACTATTAAAATAAAACCCTGGAGTTCCTTCAGATGGCTATGTAGTGAGTTTTAGGGGTTACAATCAGACAAATACCATTGACTTCATTGGTCTGCTTCTTTCACCTCACTCTGCAGGTCTGATTAGGCAGGATTTCAGTGGGAATTTCTCTGGAACTGGAATACTGGAGTCAATGCTGACTTTCTGTGCAAAGTCAAAATGGCACCACAGATTACTAGACACGTCCTCTCACAAACCAATGGATCCATGCAATATTTGCTCTTGTATTTGCTTTGAGGATGTCACAGCAGCACAGACAGTGCAATTAGGTGCTTGGCTTTGCTAAGTTGCTTCTATGGCCTTAGGACATAATGGTAATTTTATTTCTTGTAATACATTTTCAGCTGGTGGAAAATACTTGCTGTTTGCATTGGGGTCCTTCTATGGCAGCAGACTATGTCTCTGCAGGAATATAAGGGCACTTCTTATTTACTGGTGCTAATGGGACCATATGACTTTTACTGTCAGTTGGAAAATGAGGCCACTGCCGGATGTGTGAAACAAAATTGCATTTTGTACTCAAATGCTTTTTCTCAGTGAACCCAAAGGAAGCCTGCAAAGACAAATGTTCTAGCTAGTAAAGACAATCTACCTTTTTAAATTAAAATAGAACATATGTCTTGTAAAGGAGTTAAGGAAAATAAATTATAAAATGTGCTATATGCTGTAGCTAAATTAAAATTCTTTTTTTCCAGGTGAAGCTCTTTGATATATTTCCCTAGACTACAAGGACTTTTTCACTGCCTTCTGCTATCAGCAAAGAAAAAGGAGCTTTTTATTTTCACAGTGGCACTCCAAGCTTTCTCAGATCTCTGGAATGAGTGATCCAGATGTTAAAGGACACAGCAGGACTCAACGGGGGTCTGGAAAAGACTGGCTAGTAGATAAGGTCATAGCTTAAAGAGCAAGGATGAGTCTGAGTTTGAGAAGACTTACTAGTTCCTATAACTGGAGGAAACTTTGTCAGCCCCTGGATAACTAGTGGATGAGCTCTTTATCCAGGGGAAACGCTCAGATATGGTGCAACTACTGGAAGTAAATGCCTTACAGAAATCCTGCTAAAATTTCCTTTCCTTTAGATAACTAATAAGCAATCAGCTTTTCCTTAGTGTAGTGTCTTTTTCCCATCTCAGACAATTTTACTGTGTCAATCAAAAGACTTTGCTAATCACATCTCAGCTCTCCACAAAATTCTGAGAAGCATTAATTATGGCCTATTAAAATGTAAAATGTAAATTAGAGTCAAAATACCAATCAGAAGGATCATATGCATGATTTTAACACACCTTGCACAAAACACTTTTAAATTTAGTAATTTAGCAATTAGTTAAATTTAGCTGATATTCAGACTGAATTAATAACAAAGGTCCCCCTCCCAACATGATTCGTCAATATATTTAAAAATTAGGAGACTCTCAATGAAATCATATAGCCTTTTGTCTTTTCATTTTTTTCCCTCCAGTCCTTCAAATGTATATATTCTTTCAAAATTTTTTATATTGCTTGAAAATTGTACAGAAGAAAACATAAATAGTTGCCTGATTTCCATTTTGCACAAGCATGTGCAGGAGGTGTTCTGATTTGCACTCCAGTGTCTCCAACATGTTCAAATGCGGGATTTATAGCAATGGATAATAGGGAAAGGTAATGTAAAATGCAGAGAAAATAAAGTGTCTCATGTCCAACTGGTAGCAGTTAGACATGGAAAACATAAAAACCTCCGTTGTTCCTTTTTTCTTTTATTCCCCCTCCAAAACATACTAACAGATCAGCAGTTTATCTCCTTGCTGTTTCTCAGACCAGCTGAATGTTCCTTCAAGACTAAAGCTATGCTTTCTTGTAGTTTACCTTGCACCCTAATATATTTTCAAAGGAGGATCATATCTATTAATTGCTTCTTGGAATCAGCATTCATAAAACACACTGCACAAGCAAGTCCAAATCCACAGAAAATTAAATATATAGCAAGTTACAGACTCATGTGCAAAGGCACAAGGGAAGAATATCCAGGCCTCTGTGACTGTGGTTTATCTGTTGTGTCACCAATATTGATCCTGAATGTACAGTTCATTGATTGCCACTTCACTGACTGACAGTTAACTCTGTCATTAATAAATCAATAGACCTTTAATCCTTATTCGATTTAAACCATGTGAGGTGACGATTTTTTCCCCATGGCACATATGATCTATCTCCACACTGATTCAGAGGCCTGAGACCCACAGTGGAGGATACAGGACCATGCTTGTGTCCATAAATAAATAAAGGTTTTTACCTGAAATGATCCAGCAGTAGCAAGTTTAAATATAATGGAATATGGAAGATATTATGCTCTAGAAAACAGAACTTATAACTCCATCTCTAGGGAGAGCAATTAGAGAAATTATACAGTATGTTTTGCAAACAGCAAGACTCCATATATTTAGTAATTACTATTTTTTCAATTTACTGAAATACCCCAATTTCCACCTTCTATTCACTGTTGATTTACAAAGTAGCTAGAAGGTTTGTGACTATTCTGGGTTTCTCAAAATGGGTTTCTCTTATTAGTTTTGAATGTCAGTACTTTGTTGCTGAGTGTGATTTCAGACTAGCAAGTTGGATTATCCAAGGCTACATGGAGATGAAATGGTAACCACCACGTAGACTAGACAGGTTCAGCTGTAGAGAGGGCATTTACAGCAAAATCTTCAGCTCTCCCTCGGAAACACAGATTTCTGCATCAGGGCACAGAGTCAGCTCAACAGAGACATTAGTGAGAAGAAAAATCTGAACCATGTTTCTCACTCAGAAATCAAATGTTTATGAAGAATTGCCTGAATATTTATCAGACAGAAGAATCAAAAAGCCAAGAAAGACAACTAAATTTTAGAAAATACTAAAAAGGATCAAAATTCACATGGAAAACTTCTGCCCTGAATCATCCCTAATACAATAAACTTTCATGTGAACAAAGTTTCCCAGTGCATCCAGAACACAGAAACAAAGAAATCTCTATTGACATCCCAGATACTAATAAAGATTGTGGGATATTCAATAGTTATTGAATAATTGGACTTTGTCTCTTAAAATATCTTTCATAAATTTAGTTTTTAATAAATGCAAAATAAACATTCAGACTTGAGGTGCTTTTAAAGCATTAATACCCAACCTTTCTACTAAGTAATTAATAAGAATATTTGCTTTTATTTTGGACACAGTCTGGTTTTGACAATAATTCATAGGGAAAACCATTAATTAATTAATTTTTTTGTAATTAAATTTTCTTCTTACCAGTTTCATTCTGCAACACTTCAATGCTAGATAAAAGACCTATTCATTGTGGGATGTGCTGAAAAATCTGTTATAAACTCCATCCTTCTTTACAATCTAAAATACTATAATTAATCAGGTAATATTAGAGCAAGATAGAAAGGTTCGGTATTCTGCTTACATTCAGATGTGAAAAGAGTTCAGTGTTTCTTTACACTTTTATTTGTAAAACCAAGCAACTGGAAAATGCACAATTGGACAAAATTCTCTTGTAAAGGGGTTTCTGAATGCAATTCTACTACTTCTGCCTAGTGGCTAAGGTAAATAACAAGTTTCATTGGATTTTGGCATCTGGATTCTGCATAGTACTTCCTACAGAGTGAGTATTGTAGAACTGCTGACCTATTCATACACATGAGAGATATGACCTATTCATATACCTATTCATACACATGAGAGATATTCATCATTTCACCCTGAGATTTGTATTCTGATTAAAATAGGAAAAAAAAAGGCAAAAGGATAAAATTAAATTTCAAGGTCAAATTTATTGTTATTTTTCATGTGCATGACAACTGCTGATGAATCTGAATATAGCTGCCACTGATAGCTGAAAAAACTGCCATTGGAACCATGGGCAGTGTTATCTGTGGAGTGTCTGCAGGGTCTCTGGTAAATTCAGAAACAAAATGCTGCAAACTAATTCAGCACCTTTGTAGCAACAAAAAGGTGAAAATAAAGTGTCAGAAGAAAAATGGAGTACCATGTCTAAAACATTGGTCCCTTAAAGATCAGTTGGCTGTTCTGCAGAAAGCTTAAACTAGTTTAAGCCAACTTAATCTCACCTTACTCTTGGCCACAAGTTCCCAGTCTTCTCCTTGTACAAGCTTTTATGCAACCAGACCAGTGGCTACATCCTAGTGGCCCTTCTGAATGAAATATTTTTCTGCATTAGTTTTTAGCAGAATGAGCTGTCTGAGCTGGCTGACTGGAAAGTCATTGTGAGTCATGGTGGCAGAAGTGCACAGCAGAAGTGCACCATGGAGAGCCAAATAAGTGAAGCCCACTCTGAAATCCCAGCCAAGCAGATCCACTGGAACCAAGTCTGCTCTTTGAATTGGCTCTGCCCTGAACTACATAGGCTATTTTATCATCCATGTCATTCAGCTCCTGTGATATTGTGATAAATAATGTGAACAAGTAGAATAAATGTATTATCCTCTGTCATGATCTGCATGAGTACTGAACAGTATGTACGGTATAAAAATAGGTCTGGGAAGGCAGAGGGGTTATTTGTGTTGTAAAAACAGATGCTTTTGAAAAAAGTTGTTGATGAGTATGCTAAACCAGCTGAAATTAGGACAGACCTTGCTAAAAAGGGAAGTTTGCAACAGGCTGAAATGTTGTATTTTTATTTTTTTAGTGTCACTGACACACACATCTGCTTCTTAAGGAGCATAGGGCGGAAAGACCTCTCCTTAGCTGTCTCATTCAGTTCCTTGCCATTGCAGACACCTATGTTACACAGTTGCTTTAAGTGTTTATCAAGTTCAAATTTTTCAAGAAATTTGTTACATTTCTTATCCTCATTCTTGTATGAGGAGGTCTATGAACGCAGTTTTCAGAGATCACTAACAGATGACAAAACAGCTGAATATCTTCAGCGACTTCCCAAGTATTTCTTTTAAACACCAGAAAAAGAAACCTAATTTCCTCTTCCAAATCACAGTAAAGTCTCTCATGTTGACATTCTTATTCTTCCCTAAAGGTTCTGTAGTCAAAAATGTCTCTTCTGTATTTCTGTTTCTTGAGCAAGCTACATTTCCTTCATAATTTCTTTCAGTTCTTCCAGAATCTCAACTTCAGGGATTTTTTTTGGAAAAATCCACCTGGAATTTATGAAATATGTAACGTTCATAATACATACTGATGATCCCATCAAATTAGAATCTGGCACCAGGATATCACCATTCAATAAAGGTTTTTCAAATGAGAGTTTTAGAAGCAGTTTCAAAAGGTTTTCAAAGAAATATTTTCTTAATTTTTTCAGGTACAAATGTGTACATCAATATCAGAAAAATAAAGAATTGTGCAAATGCCTTTTCTTGAAGTCAGCAGGAGGTATGGCTTAATCAAAGTTGATTATAATTTTGATTAGCCTTTCACTGATTGTATTTCCGTATCAACAGAAATAGTAGTATATAATACTAAATAATTTGATCTATTTTGCAATTTAATAAATCATAGAATCAATTATTGAAATCAAACATATCAATTTCTTTTCCAAAACATTTAAACTGCTTGAAAGGCCTGCATAGAAATGGTTATAAAAAAGAGAAAAGGAAAATAAAGTAATTCTTATATGTTATACTTAACCATATGCATGCAAAATGCTTCAAGTTGTTTGAATAGTTCAGGTTGAGCTGTACAAAAATCAAAAAAATCCACTCCTCCCCAGAATTACCAATGTAGCAAACAAAAGAAAAATACATAATGAAAAAAGCAAAAACCCTACTAAAAATATAGCTATTAACCTGATTTTAATGCAACAGAAATTATTTTTAAATCAAATAAGTGGCATTATATACTGCTACATTGTTATTCAATGCTTCTTGTTTTTCAGTAAAGTGTGTATCTGGAAACAGTTGTTCCAGAATTACTCAGGAATGGAAAGTATAAAATATATATATTGAAAGAGAAATAGTCTTGGTCAGAAGAAAAAGAGGAAATTATTCTTCCTGAATCCTACATCTCTCTTCTATTTGCACTCAAGCCAGCCATTAAAGTGAGTTCTTTTAAGGCTTCTGGTTCATAATTTATAGCAACAGCTAATGTTGGCTCCCAGGGAATGTGAAAAGAAAAAAATACTTCCATGGCATTTTAAAAGAGTAAGTTGTGTGCGCTTTCCTCTTATACACGGGAGGCCACGGGAGGATTTTCAGAAAGTTCCGCAGTCCTGAGCTACTTTGTACTTTCATTTTTGGGAGCAGAGCACGGCACATTTGGAAGATGTCATTTCCAAAACACTTTGTCTTAATAAATGTGGACAGCTAATTTACTGTCCATTTTATGACAGTGATACTCCAACACTTGGAAAGCATAATTCATAGCACAGATGCCCTCAGCCTACCCTCTGCATCATTTACCTTCCCCAACCTTGCTTCACCCAGGCACAACAGAATGCCAAGCTGTAAAAGTTCCCTTGTTTGAATTAAAAAATCGAAATTAATCTTGACTGAACAAATAAAACATGTTATCCCTGTGAAGTGAACTTTTCAGCCACCTTAAAAAAAAGACCTTCAAAAGTTGTGATGCATCTTTCATTCATGTGAGAGACACGTTGCACTCACGCCTCGTGGGTGAAACTCTGCGTATTTATAGGGATTCATTAAGACATGGCAGGGTTAACTGGACTCCTTTGTCCCCAAGCATATAAGGAAAAACAGAGCTGAAACACACCGAGAACAGACTCCAATAATTGCAACAGGGAATTCAAAACCTCTACTACAGTGGTGTTATGAGCACCACGACTTTAACCAGGGCAGTGCTAACGGTGACTCGCATATAGCGGGGTTGCTTGGATACCTCTGCTGGGTTTTGTTTGAAAGACGAAGAAAGGTTGAATTCCATATTATGTTTTGGTAGTTTACTTCATGTTCTAGACATTTAAAAGTAAATATAGATCTTTAAATACACGTTTATCAGCGTGTGAAGTATTAAGAGAAATCGAAAACAGTGTTGTGGAAGACAAAAACTTCTTTTGCATTTTTTCTGCACTAGAACTTTGGAACTTTCTGAAAAAGCTGAGATGTATTTATTTTTCATGAACTACCACAGAAAACACACACATAAATAAACCAAAACACTCTTTAATGAAGATTAATCAGTTTTATAATACTGCAAAATGTTATAAATATTAAGAACAAGTTTCTGGACAAAGACTAATGAAGAAAAGTGCCCTGGTGTGCCTTTTTCTAGCTGAAAATTTGAGTATTTGAAAAACAGGGTGATTTTGAGCCTTATTGTCTTGTTAATGTCTTGTCTGACGTTTTTCCTGCAACACTCAGTAGAGAATAATTGAATAGGACATGTATAATCTTAAAAGAAACACACTTTTTATTTGAATTGCCATTATTGATCCAAATATCAGGTCTCCTGTCTGAATACATTTGGCTTCATAAGGAAAGCTATGGTATCTTACATGTGTACTGGATTATTCAGTGATGAACAAGTGCTAAATAGAGTTTGCTGGAGCTGAAATAGTACTGACAGAGTTTCTACATATTGGTTTCAGCAACTGAGTGCCACACCATTATTCTTGTCACATAGATTTGACCTAAAATATACAGGTAGATTAGACTAGCAGGGTTAATCTGTCCAAATGAAGCTGTCTACAGTATGAATATCTGAATTTGAGCTAGACCTTGCGAGATCCCTTTATCGTGAATGGAGAGAAAATAAGTACACTAGAATACAATTCACTTAATGCTGAACCTAAATTCAGCACATTCAGAACAGGTCAGATGCATGAAAATGAAGGACTAGGAACCAGGATAGCTGTGTTTGAGGCTGACACACACTTTGTACATTTAATGTAAAATGAGATTATTGATACAGGAAGGATCTTCACTCAGGAAGGACCAAGACTGACAGAGTCCAGCCACATGCCTCAGTTTCAGTGAAGTTAAGGTCCAGCAGAATTAGTTCAATGCAGAAAAGAAATTACTCAAAACAGCTCAGTCTGAATTCTAGGAGTTACTGATTCCCATACAATTGGGTTTTTAAAGAGAATTCAATATATAAAGGAAATAAAGGAATAAAGGAAAGTAGTACTAAACAGAATAAATATAGAGGTGAAAAAGATTACTCAGCTTGGCAAAATAAAATATGCTATATGTCAAATTAATACTCTTTCCATTGCTGCTTTCTTCCACAGGTACACAAGAATGTTCTCTGAGTCACATAATTTAGTAAACTGTGATTAAACTGATTCCAAAACCAGAAAACTGGGAAAATATGTCTAAAAGCATATTAGAATTTTTATGAAAGAAAATAGAGGAAATTCAAATTTCCAGTGTGTCTATACAATGGTAATCCTGACAGGACATAGGACCCACTTTCCTTATATAGAACTAATGAGCAAAGCCATTTATGTCTGCCTAGACATGGAGGAATTGTGACCAGAAGAAAGAGTTTGTGTGTTCAGCAGTCTCACTGAGGATAGATAGCATCAGGTTCTGGGCTAAGTCCATGAAAAAGATGGATGAAAAAGATACAAATAAATACCAAACTCATTCTCTGACAAGAGCATCTCTGTCTCAGCTACCGAGGAGGGGAATGACTGTCTTTGATCTTGGCAGTAGCAGTTCAGTCTGCAGTTGGTATGCTCATGAGACACTGGGAACCAAAACACAGATAAGTACACATTGTCTCCTAGAAGGGTATATTATGTCAGTAAATTATAATGGGAAACTATTGCTCCTCTGTCATGAGAAATATATGTGATAGCAGAAGATCTGATGTAAATTTCCTTAGGCAGAAACCCTGCATCACTGTTCTACCTGCCAGCCTAAAGGTTAAATACTTAGCCCTATAGGTAAATACTGTGCTTTTTGGTTCAAGCAATTTCTGTAATGTGTCAGAAGTTAATGTGTGTATGTGTGTTTGTACACATTTTTTCGAGAGAAGGATTTGACTAAAATAGCTGTAAAGGGAATTTATGCTGGCAAACCCTCAGGAGGAATGGGGGAGAAAGATTTATATAATACTCACATTAGTTCCATTCCTGTGCTGGGGTTTGTGGGTGTACTTTAGTAAATAAAGACACTGATAAAGTGGTACATATAGTCCCTGGATTGAAGGCATAATGTAATATCACCAGGAACAGAAACATGTTTGAGATTCAACTTTTCTGACACATTCATTAGCGCAATTCTTGGAAAAAATTCAATATGAGAAAAATTGACCTGAGAATAAAAAATTTCGTGGCTCCTCTTCATTATCTTGCTCTATCTCCAAGTTAACCACATGCAAGGAGTGAGACTGTATTTGAATACACCTGGAAAACATCTATGTTTTTAAGGAACAACACAATTAAACTCCCTCTGTTTATAGGCAAGAGACCACACTTCTATAGCAGTTGAATATAGTTTTTCTTTTATGATCACCAAAAATAGTGTACAGTATGCAGAACCTACCATGGGAAATATGAAGTGTTCATTCCCCTTTTTCACTGAAGAGATTGGAAGGAGATGGTCCTCCATCCTCATTTCGAATCTTCTTTTGTCATCCTCAACATTTTGCACTCCATGTGCTGTAACTCCTGCTTTAAAGCCTGTCAAGTTTGTTTACAAAAGCAGCATCCCTGGAGCAAGCAAGATAACCTAAGTAACCCAGTCAAAAGACAAAGAAGAAAAAACTTCAAATACAGGATGATGGGATTCTGCAGAGAGGACTTGGATTCCCTGATCACTCGCTATTGTTTCTCAGGAGAAAGTTTCTCATCTATCCCTTTTTTATCCCTATCCACAGATAAAGGGTGTAGGCCCCTTGCCTTTACATGCCTACCCTTTCCATCCTTCCCCAGTCAGGCATTTGATTGCAGCTTTTTTGTAAAACACAAGCAATAAACTCAAACGAGGGGAAAAAACCCCAATGAATATAGTTAAACGTGAATATTCCATTTCCCCAAACATTCTACTGATTATTTACCCTCAAATATCAACTTTTTGTTCTGCCTGTCCCTAGTTGCTGTCATGGCCTTGTTGAAAGCTTTCTAATTTGGAGCCAAAGAGGAGGCCAGCTTACTGCAGGCAGGGCCTCACCTCAATCTGCCTCCTGCAGCCTCAGCCCTCTCTGAGATAGATGGATTACTTAATTGCAATTATATTGTGCCAGAGATTGCCTTTGCAAGTGTAGAAACTTTTGGGAAAGCGCTTTTCTAACATAAGAGACAAGCACACAATTTCAAAATAAAGCAGTTTGAACCATTCTATTTTATTCGATAAAATGTAATGGCAAATGATATTTTTTAAAACCCCAACTTCTTAAGATGGCATTACAAAAATCAATGAAAACCTATTTCCCTAGCTCCGGTTGCATCATTAGAGAATTTACACTTTTTGGATTTCATATCTATGGAGCTCATTTGATCCCAATTCGATCTTATGCTATTCTTCCCTAAGGAAGAAAGGAAAACTGACAAGGGAAAACAAAGCAAAAACAAACAAAAAACCAACAAGCGGACAAACACTAAACCCTACAAAATCTCATAATATAATGTTTAGTTTCACATTTTTGAAAAAAAATTGCTTACTGATGGGGCAATAAGGCCTAAAAGTGAGAGACATTAAATTTCAAAAGGTGTGTTTTTCACTGGTTAAACTCTCTCTTTTTCTAGTTATTTTTTCAAGTAAGGCAAAAAAGCATGTCCGATGTAAGATTTGAAGCTGTAATACCCCTATTAGTATGAAGAAAGGTAGCATATATAACTGTATCTTAGAAAGAAAAAAAAAATTAAAAGGATAAAAGAAAGAAAATACCACTTTTTATTTCACTGGCCCCAAAGTGTCACTCAACACATGACATAAAATGAGCTTTCAAACAGAAACCCCCCCCAGGTGTGTAAATGTGTTTGTTGCCATTTTCAGAGCAGGGCAAGGGAGCACCAGGGCCTCCTGGCAGAAGCCACACGAGTGCCATGCCAAGACTTGCACTGACACCTGAAGTCCCCTAGCTCTATCTAGTGGATGGAAAAGAGATTCTGCTTGCTGTGCAAAAGCTGCTTAGTGCTTTTGCTGTGTGTTTGAATGCAATACAAACGCCTTCTCTTTCACTTGTAGCGTAGTTATGCTGTCTATAAATTGATTCATGCAATAGCAAAACTGGCTGTATCATTTTATAATACTTCTGGTTTGCTCCTCTTGCACAAAAACTTTGAGGTGGGGTTATAGGGAGAAATAATATTTTATTAGGGAACTGATATTGTAGGACAAAAGTAAAAGTCGAACAAACTCTTCTCTGGAGTTAAACAAGAAATTTTGTGTTTTGGGCCAAACTAGATCTTCACCAAAAAGTATTATTTTCCTCTTTTTTCCCCCCTCTTTTTCCTTGGAAAAGATTATGAGCTTATGGTTTTGAATACTTTGTTTACAAAGATACTGCTTGTTTCCTCTATATAGAGTCTTGCATAAAAATCATAATGACTATAGTACATATATTATAAATATTTTTAAACTTCTCTTAAGCCAATTAATGATGCTATTTTTGTCTTAATGTTTATATACCTATTAAAAAAAAATGAAAGACAGTAGAAGATGAAAATATTTACACATCTATTAGCTAATAACAGTGTTCCCTCTTGAAATTTAGCTGTAAATCCAGCCCAGGCTTCCACCTACTCCTTCCTGCAAAACCTTGTGCAAGGAGGAAGACCTGCATGGGGTCATTCCCAGCCAAGTTGGGAATACAGCACAGTCCTTGCCAGGGACTCAGTGGATGCCCAAAGGCCTGACATGAGGTGAAGGAGTAAAACTTTTAAGGGGATCCACTAAAACCACAAGGTAAAACTCACCCTTTTCATTAAATTGAGGAAGGGGTTGAAACTAATTGTCAGATCCCCTCACAAAAACATGAGGAGTTCAATGAGATTTCCTGGGGGATCCCTTCTACACCTCACTGAGCAAGTATGCTCACTCATTTCTTAACAAGATATTTGCCAGACTGAAGGGTGTGAAAGCTCAATTGCATTTCCTCGTTATCATCACACTTTGCACAAATTTATATGTATTTAGGGTCTCACAAATGAACTGATGAGATGTCTGCCATATGAGCTGTTTTTTAAGGCCTACAGGAAATTTATGCTTGTGCTGAATGTAGCTGCCAACTTGCTTACTGGAGTGAGAAATAAGTATTTCTCTTCCAAGAACTCTTGTTTAACTCTGAACAGTGTTTGGCTTTTCTTTTTGATCAGAAAATCCCTCTGTAGTTAACTTTCTTCACTTTCTTCACTTCAATTGATCTGTTGAAACATTTTAACTAACTTCCTTTAACTTTTGCACAGAAAGTCTTTCAGTCTAGAAGTTTGTTTGAGAGGCCACCAGCTTCTTGATGTATTGTGATTTCAGCAAAGGACCAGCATTGTAAAAGTCTCAGAAGCATAACTGTAATAAAAATTACACAAATCTAAATAAATCAGGACAACGTCAGGAAAGTAAAAAGAGAAGTGAAAGGAAATAAAGGAGCATTGGCTTGGCTAGATTAGAAAAATATATATTGTAAGAAGAGATAATCCTAAATAAAATGCACCTTAAGGCAATGTAACATATCCACCTTCACTCCAACAACTAAAATGCACTAGCAAAAATCTCTTTCCCCAATAAAATTCTATTTACATTAAGATTTACAACAAGAAATCTAGAAAACTGTACTGCGAAGTGTTGTGACTTTTTAGCTGATATAGTAATTTTTTTTTAATGAACTGACACAGCTTTATAAAAATAGACAAGCTTTATTTATTGAGAATATATGCCATTCCTTTTAAAACAGAAGAATTGCTAACAAAGGTACTCCTTCTACTCCCCTGACAACCTGGAGCTAGTATCAGCATAACACAAAAAGATTCTAGAGTAGACATATGTGTAAATCAATACTTTCTAAAACTTTTTTCCCAGCATTTTTCAAAGTATAGACACTTTGAAAGGTCTTCTAGTAGAGATAATTGTTCCTGTAAAGCAAATTTCATCTTAATGTCCTTAATTAGCTTTAGCAGACCTTTGTTTAGATCAAAGATCTTGAGAGTCTCATGGAAGCACAGATTTTAATTGAGTTAATCTATTTTGAAACCGTAGATGTACACATCATATTTTCATAACATGTAATTTTACCTACAATCAGTCTAAATAATTGCTGAAGATCAGAGAGCAAGCAGCTGGCAGAGATGAGAAGAGGAAGTCTTGTTTAGTGTTTAACTGTACAACATTCAAGTCTCATTATTAATTACTGGTTTTGCCTGAAGCTGAAGGGAAAGTCAGTGAAGTCTGGTGAGAGCACAGCACTGTCTTGGGAGGAACGGATGCTCACAAAAGAATGTATTACAGTTAAGATATTATTATGCTGGGGCTGGGAACATTTCTGGGTTTTTTTGGTGTAAGACAGTGATCCACTGAAATCATATGAATTCTAAGATATTGTGATATTTTTAATAAATACTAATATTTAACTGACCCATTAATTACTGTACACACATTCAGATCTTATTGATTTAGCTTGTTTCCTAAATCAAGAAGTATATACCCATCTACATAGTTGATATTACATAACCAATTAGCTAAATTAAAAACTGGAGTGAAATAGGAGTATTAACACCATTTTACTATTCGGTGATTTCACAGTCAAAACTCTACAACATGAGGAAGGATTGTACAACTGGACACCTTAATGTACTTTGATAAAAATTTTCAAAATTGCTAAGACAACTTTGTTGCTTGGTGAGGTTTTGCAGAAAAACTGAAAAGTCTCTATATAAGTATATAACAGTAATGTATTTTACATAGATTGCCACTTAATTGAATTATAACTACACCAGTGGAACCCTTTGAAAATGAGGAATGAACCCCTCAGATTATTTCTTCTGGATTAGGAAAAAAAAAAGAAGTGTAAAAGTCTCTATAAATCCTGAATCCTTTTGCTGACAGTATGAAGTAGCTGTGCACAATGTGTAGATACTGATTAGGCATTTATCTGATATCCTGAAATGCTGCTATGTAACAGTTTGCAGTGTGTCAGCCTCCCAGATGGGGGTTCAAGCTAAGATGTGTCCATACAGACTCATTTTGTTTGCACATTTTGTAAATACTCACTGGAAAACTCCCAGGGAGCTGAAATGCTTCTGGTCTTGTGATGAAGCATTTTCAATATCTATTTCTTGGACCTTTATATGACTATTCATTATATTGCTGAAGGGATGTAATTTCACCCCCACCTTTTTAAATTGTATAAATAGCTACATAGATTGTAACCCATAAATTCCTGCCTCCACGTGCTATCTCTATTGCACCTTGCCTATTAGGATTCAGTCATTACTAGAGACCATGAGCTTTATTCCCAAACTGTTTGTGACTGCAGCTTCTCTTCTTGCTTGCCTCCAGATGCACAACTGCAAACACAGTAAAAAATAACCGTATTTCTTAAAACACTCCCTTATATCTCTTACTACCACTCTGCTCCCAGTTGTAATTCCTGATTTGTAGACTGCTGCTGCAGGCAGTCCCGCAGCACAAGTAATGAGTCATGCAGAGCAGTACAAAGTGCCCAGGCAAGCAGGGGAAATCAGTTACATGCTCAGGAGTGCTGCAGCCTGGGAGGCGATGTGTAGAATTTCGACAGTGGCAATATATCTAGGGCATAGCTGAAGATATAAGCCCTTCCTCTTTCACCTAGTCAGAGCACAGCTGGGGAAGATAGAATTCATGATTGGAGCCTGGGCCATCCCAAGAGGGCAGTAACAACAAATCAGCAAGAACAGCCTGCCAAAAGGAGACCAGGCAAGGGATCCCTGTCTAAAATATGCTAAATAGAGGGAATGAGCACATGGTAGGGACTGAATCCCTTGCATTGAACAGGAAACAACTCAGCAATGAGAAAGGGGACAAAAGGAAGGAAACTCTCTTTTCAAGGCTCAGTATACATGTGGAAGTTGATATATTTTATTGGAACGCTTCTGAGTTGTAAAATATATGGAAAAAGTAGCATGTCTGATTCCACCCTCTGTCTAAGACAGATGGTTATGATAGTGAATGAACAGCTGTCAGTGGGCCTCAGGCACAGATGTGACCTTCAGGATATGCCTAAACTGCTAATTGCAAGAGATCTTCTGGCCACCAGGACCTAGGCCATACCTTGTGTTGTCCTTTACTGGGATGAGAACTGATCATAGACTGGTTTGGGTGGGAACCTTTAAAGCTCATCTAGTCCAACCCTCCTCAATGAACAGTGACATCTTCAACTAGACCAGGTTGTTGAGAGCCCTGTCCAACATGACTTTACATTTTTCTAGGGACAGGACAACTACAAGTTCTTTTGGCAACCTATCCCGATGTAGCCCCACCCTCATTGTAAAAAACTTCTTTCTTATATCTAATCCAAATTGACCCATTTTCAGTTCTAAACCATTGCCATTAGAATGATGCACACCTGCTTCCTGTCATCCTGCTTCACCTCAGTTTGTGTGAAAGCATGGAAACCTGGGAATCCACTGCCAGTAAGGATACAAAGCATGTTGTACTCTTTTCCTGTTCTGGATGACTGGGGAACAAAGACTCTTGTCCTGTTAATTCTTGCAAACACAAACATATAAATGAGTCAGGACTTGTATTCACTTACCTCTTAATGGGTAAAATGTAATCTACTCTGCTAGCAAGTAAAGAATCACTCTTCATCACGCCTCTTACAACATCACTGCATCAGTAGCATTTTCTTAGACTACAGATGGTATTTGTTCAAGTGCTGGTTTTGAAGACCCTGGGCTTCCCCTCAAGGGTGTAAGGGCAGAAAAGATGAGTACCTATGCCAAAGTCTGTCCTTCCTGAGAGCCATCACTGTCAGTAGACTACTCTGATTGTATCTCTTCAGATTGCTCTGTAGAAGAAAATAGCTAAGTAGATCACACATGAGGATCAAATTAAAGGCTGAAGAGTTAGATTCTGTTGTCACCATGGTGTAGGTACAGAGAAGCTCTACTCATGGTGGATTTAAACTGATATAAAATGAGGATAAGTAAAGCAAGAGGCAAGATTTCACAGAGTAAGGAGTCTTCCCAGTCCTTGGGGTAGTATTATGCAAAAATTAAGGCATTCAAGAGAGGATTTTGTAAGAAAAGGCCCTTGTATTATCGCAGTAGAAGGTCTGTATGCAAAAAGCTGAGACTGTAGCCTACTAAGTCAGGAATTATGTTTAGAATGTCAGATGAGCTAGGATAAATCTTCTTAAAGTAATAATTCCTTTCATTGTTATTATTTATTCATTAAAATGATGTATTGACTCCAAAAAAGCAGAGTGGGTGGAATTTTTCCACTCCTATCTTTAAAAATGTAAAATCTTACAAGGCAACAGACAAGAGTTCAAACAGCTTAAAAGATATCAAGGACCAGAATGCTGTGATTATTTGGGGTCATTGCACTAATATAAATAAGATTTCATGTATCTCACTGTAGGAGAGATTTATTTTCTGTAAGAATATTTCTTTTTTTCCTTAATCATAGTGTCATAGTGGTTTTAGAATTAAATACACATAGATGATGTCTACACTATGACAGATGAAAGAAATGTGGTCTTAAAACAAAGAAACATTTATGTCAGTCAGAACTAAAAGATATCTGCCTGTATGCTGTAGAGAGGAATGGCTATGCAATAACTCAGCAAAAATCCTGAACAAAGACAAAAATGTCAGTTATTATGCACTTAGTTGGCAAAACAGCACTTAACAGCAGAAATGACACACAAGAGTGATGAAAAGAGGATATTTAAAAACCTGTTAATTTTACATAATCTGTAACAGAATAATTATTTATAATTGTGGTAATTAATAGCACTGATTTTGATTGGTATTAGAGAATATATAAATATTAAAAAGTTCTATTCTTGCATGGGAGGAAAAAAAGCATGTTTAAGACACAGAAACCCGTAGACAGAAGACTAAGAAAATACCTTTAATTTTTCTTCTTTCTGGGACCAGAATCCAGCAAAACATAAAGAAATTAATGAGAATAAAATTATTCTTGAAGCTCTTTCCTGTCTTAGTAGGTGGAAATTATATATTTATTTTTTTTAAGCTTAGTACTATTCTGCTTAATTATCCATGTTCCCATCTCCACTTGTAACACTGTTTTAGGAAAAAGTATTTTTGTGGTTCTGTTCCAAACAGTCTCACTTGAATAATTTAGTCTTACCAAAAAAAAGGTATCAGCAGTATTTTATGTTTTGCAAGTCGACAAGAAACACTGCAGAGTTAAACCTAATTTTTTTTCTATTACTCAAGAATCTTTAAAATAAAAGCCTTTTCCATGTTCATGACTCTTGGAAGTATACTTGTAGCTACCAGAAAACTAAGCTGGATACAAGTGCAAATTCCATAAAATATGAGAGTCTCCTGCCTCAGACACTGAAATCTTTTCAGTAAAAACTGTGTATTACCCAACTCTATTTCCATTAGACCTCTCACCTAAGAAACAAATTTCACTGGATCTTTTGAGAAACATTTTGTTGCTCTAGGAAGTGTGTGCAATATTCTAAAATTTGCTGGATTGACATGGTGGCAGTTTGCACAGAACTGCTAGGATAGTCATCTATTGGGTCAGTAAAAATTAAGATGATTTGACTATCAGCTTGGATGTGTGCTGTTTGGAGTTTCCTGGTCAAATTTAAATTTGATTATCTACATATTTCTTGCCCTTTAAAAAAGATGTGATGTGACAGGAGAAAGCTATATGGACTTTTCTTCCACTTATTTTGCTGAGTTTATGGGCATTTATCCTGTCTATGGTTCTGTAAGAAAAATCTGTCAAACCCCACTTTTAAAACAAATTATGTTTATGATGTGTGGGGAAACGTACTGTGCTGGATCCAGAGCCCAAGAGAGGCTGAGCAGGCACATCCAGTAGGCAATAAGACACAGAACACACCCCTACACCTTGCACAGACTCCTGGAACAGTCCTGAGAGGGACCCAGGCTCTGTCCCTTCCTCTGAGTTCTTAATTTGTGCTCCCACATGCCACAGAGCTCTCTGCTCCTCTGGGGTGGTGGCGATCAGCTCGTGGTGAGCTGATCAATCCTGGATAGTCCTAGGAAGACCTAGGGCAAGGTATTATCTGGATTTCCCTCCATGTACCATCCCTGTGTTACATTCTTTGTGTTCCTTTGTATACAGAAGAGCTTTTGTGACATAATGTACAGATGATGGTGCTCACACAAACTAATTTTATGTTTAGTCTTTGATCAGCTTCAGGAAGTGCCACACTGAGGGTGTGTGGAAAGGCAGAAAATGTTAGAAGAATTTGCCTTTAGCATCATCTTTGTCATAGCCAATATTTCAATACTTCTTTCAATGTCATTTCCATAAGATTATGATTTTTTGAAGCAACAGGTTTCCAGCTCACACAGTGCACCCAGAGAGGCACATCCTCTGCTATCAGAGAGCAATGATTGACCCCTGTCTTTTCCCAAGATTTGTGATTACAAATAGCAGGTAAAATGCAAGGAAGATACTGTGTGATTAATCAACTGGCTCCAACAAGACAAAGGAGATCTTTTTTTGCAAGCTGTCATTTGTGAAGGTGCTTAATGCAGTACATAAATGGAGAGTGCATCTCATCTCATTCAAGCAGTATGAGCTGCATGGTTGATTCTGACAGGATTAATGGAAATATCTGTCCCCCTGCTATCAGGATAACAGGTGGTGGTAACATCTATTTCTGTTCATCAAAGCTGCAAGGTGGGTAGTGCAGACTTTTCAACCATGTATTTTCCCCTGAGCAAGTAACCCAGATCCACAAAAGTGACCCACTGACACTCTGTGGCATCTCAAAAATTAATGAAAATTATACCAGATGACATTGGCACTTCCCTTGTCTCAGCTCCTTCTGAAATCAGCACTGAGCATTTGGTTTTAATGGTACAACAGGCAAAATGACAGCACAGAGATGTTGCTAGTATCCAAAATTCTTTCCACAACAAAGGCTACCCAGGGGCTCCCAGAAATGCCTGTACAGTTTCTAGATTTTATAAAAATATCAATCCGTTTTATTCCTTCAAACGAAAGCAATAAACAATGTATAGATCAGTGGACACTGGAAGTGACTTTGGCTGAGCCCTGCCCAAAATGAGAAGTTACATTGTCATGTCTGGATTCAAACATCGAGGCCAGGGGACGACAGCAGCATTTCAACTGTAGCACTCATGGGACAGATCAAGGACCTTCAGGCTTCTCAGACCCAGCAGTACTGAGCTGCAGCAGCAGCTAAGCAGATGGAAAACTGCTGTCTGCTAAATGCCATTGTAGTACCAGTCCTTTCTAGCTCTTTGATGAGTTAGGAGAAATCACACATCAGTCCTATAGCACACAATGACTCTTCCAGAGCTCAGAGTGCTTGGAACCAGCCCCTGTTTAAAACGGCAGATTAATTCATTGTTTAAACGCATGGCAACTCCAGAGAAGTCAACAACCAACTGAGTAACCACTGATCTCTTTGTGGCTTCTTTAAGTCATAGTTGATGTCTCAGTGCAATGACATCATTTGACACCGTTTGCTGGTCATGCGTACTTCAAGGTCAAAAACATGCTCTGGGTGAGGCAGCTCCATCCACATGCTAACTGTGATACGTTAGTAGTTTACAAAGTAGTTTTGTTAACTATCTCCAAAATAACTTCCACTTGGGAACTGCCTCTAGAGACATTGTTCACAACCACTTCACTGATGGGTCATGTGTCAAGTGTTTATCAGATGAAGGATGAAGCCTTTTGCCTGAAGCAGCCATATGATCTCTGTTTTCTTTTGATTTTCAACAATCAGCATCACCTTTTCTTTCTCATTCTTCTAGTTTTATTGATGCCTGTACATCTGCATGAATGTTCCCTTTCCCCTTTCAACCCTCAGCACACCTAAATTAGAGTGTAAACAGTTCTGTATGCTTATATCCTTAGGAGCACTGCCCAAAGTTTTCAGTGAAAATATTAGAAAATATCAGTCACAAGAAAATGTGACTCATCTGAAGCTATTCATCAAAACAAAATGAAAGTAGGTTTTAAAGTGGTCTTTTGCAGAGTTTCCTGTGAATGTTGTTTTCTCAGTGTCTAGTGAAGAGTTCATGGAATGATAAAGTATCCCCAAAGGAGAACTGAAAGTTACTTTTAACTATTTATTTAACAAATGCATATGCTGTTAAGGCAATCTACAGAAGCCTGAGATTGGTTCATCCTCACTGTCGAGCAAGGTCAGCAGGTCAGCAGTGATGGAGCAATGTGTAGAAAAGGCCTGTGCTAACAAGGCCACTTCACTGCCCTTTGATGTTTAAAACTCTTTTGTTAGTATGTCTCTGTGTGTTGGGAAGCTACCACGTTTCTAAGCAGAATTGTGAGCATCCCAAAGGAAGCACAAATTTGAAGCAGTAACAGGCAGCCACATTCCATGTGCACCCTCAAAGTCAAACTGATTTACCATTTTCCTTAGCTCTACCTGTCAATGACAGACACCCGTTTATCACTACAGCAGTAATAATAATAGCTCAAATAATGCAAGGTGCTTGCTGGGCCTTGCTATAACTTAGTGATTTATTGTATGTTATATAGGAGCTTAAAGCTGAACCTTAAAGTGAATCTCCATGATTTAGCACATATTACAGAGGTGCTTAGTATGTAATTCTGTTGTAAATTTATATTGATTTGCTGTACTATATACAGAACCTTATAGTGAACCTCATTGGGAGATTCTTCTTGCTCACCTGTATCATGCACTGTGACTGTAGCTCCAGTGTGAAATGCTCTGATTTACAGGGGACACAGACAATTCCACTGTGCAGCTCTGCTGTGACCCTCTAATGATGTGCTCACCAAGTCCTGCTGGAGGATAGGCTGAACTTTAACAACTTATGGATGTTACCATGTGGCAAATTATCTGCAGCCAATAAAATATTTAAATATAAAAAACAGCTTTCGGAACACAGAATCTGGATTAAAGCATATTTGCTTCTAATACAGACTCTAATAAGGCGTCGCACAACATGACTTTTTTTCCACAAAAATCCTAGTATCACCAATACTACACATCGATTACTCCCCTCTCCAAAATCTCCAAGGTTTTTAGGTTATATAGTGTTTTCACCTAGGTTTGTCTTAGGCCAGGGGCACAAATGTTCAAGTAACAGTTTGGGGCAGGTTGACCGCAGTCAGCAACTAAGCACCCCCATAGCAGCTCACTCACCCACCCTCCCATCAGGATGGTGGAGAGAAATGAGAGAGCAAACACAAGAAGAACTTGTGAGTAAAGACAATTTAACATGTGAAGGAATAAGGAGGAAAAAAGCCCCAACTGACATGAAGACAGTCACTCCCCACCTCCCACAAGCAGATCAGTGTGCAGCCAGTTTCCAAGCCGTAGCTGCTTTGAAAAGGCTTCTCCCAGATTTATTGCTGAGCACATTACATTGTATGTGATATCACTTTTGTCAGTTTGGGCCAGCTGTTGCAGCTCTGTCCCCTCCCAATTTCTTGTCAACTCCAGCCTACTTGCTGGCGATGCAGGGTGAGAAACAGAGAAAACCTTGATGCTGTGTAAAGCCTGCTCAGCAGCAGCTAAAACACTGATGCGCTACCAACACTGTCTGACTCACAAATCCAAAATGCAGCACCATGTGGGCTCCTTTGAAGGAAACCTTCTCCCTCCCAATGAGACCCAGTATACTGTTGTACAATATCTGAGAAAGCAGATTTCAGTAATGTTGTCGACAGCCCTAATTTTGTGAATTAAATAATACTGTATAGAAAAGATGCATTTTTTTTTTCCTTTGGCAATTTCTATCTGTATCAATAAGCAACGAGAGGTGCATGGGAGCTAAAATCCTAACTGAGGTGTGCCAATAAAGTGCCTAAAATTCTCTGGGGTGAGTTTGAGCCCAATAGCTTCGAATTCAATTTAGTATTCTGCAGGAAGTCCATGTAGCGTGTGTATGGAAGAGACAGTAAACAGTGTCAGTATCAGCTGCAATTCTGTAAATGGTGACACCAAAACAAGAAAACCAAAATGAAACAACAACAACAAAAAGAGGAAAAAACTAAGGACATAACGTTACCAGGATGGAACATCATAGTCAGTGTGAGATGCTAGAAGGCTCTATTTGTGAATGTTGTTGTGATAAGAGCTTAGTGTCAGCAAAGAAATCAAAAAGCACTCTGAAATTACAGATTAAATTGAACAATTTTTACTGCATATCTTTAATTAAAAAAAATTGCTCTGCAGTTGCAAACAAATCCAAGTGATTTCTCACCTTCAACCAGTCATTCTTCATCCAGGAGTTGGTCATTTTTTCACAGGTGATGAATTAGAGCTTGCACAAAGTACTCTCACCTGCTCAGTCATCTTCATATCTTTCTCCCATTGCTCAAGACTAACACATAGTTGATGGAGTTGCTCACAGATAGTTCTCCTCTTCCTGTACTGCCATACCCTAGGACTGCATTAGTGTGTTTCCCACGGATGGTGTACTCAGATGTGTTAAAACAGCAGAGTTTCAGAGCAGCTAAATTAATGCTTTGCAACAACTTTGCAGGATCAATTTTTATTTATAGCATTTGAAGAATTTTGAAGATAATTGAGCTTTCAGTTAAAAAGAACAAAACAGACTAGATCAAAAAATCATGAAGGTGTTGCAAATAAAGTGTTGGAGGAAAAGGATTGCTAAGACTTAAATACTGCAACTTCGTGAAGAAATTCAATATTGAAAACCTGAGTTGTGGTAGCAGACTTGCAGAGCAAAGCCATATAGATATATGTAGTCAAAACCACTGAAAAAATGGCTATCTCCTTGCTGGCAGATATCTAGAATGTGTATCTAAATTTCAAATAATTCAAATTCAGGGTAAAGTCATGTTTCTGCTCAGAAATAGAAAGATGGTTGGAATAGGTATATCTAGGGTATGTTTATTGACTATACACCTATAATTTTCCTCCAGCAGATAGGAAAAAATGACAGAACAGTATAGGTAAAATGGAAGTCCCTATAAGCAAACAGGCCTCCCAAAGTATTTAAGTAAGATGGAAACATGAAATAAATTCCTGTAAAAGTCTACATTAAATTACAAAAATGGAATACTGCCATTGAATTATTTGTTATTTGTTGCAATGTTATTAAAGATGATACACCTTAAGATGATATACACACACACACACATGCACACACACATGAATATGGAGACAAGCCTTTTTACTAAAGATTTAAATGCTGTTATCAAGAATGAAACCAATATT
>VYXF01009617.1:1230694-1242010 GCA_013397295.1 Polioptila caerulea
TAGTTAAAAAAAAAAAAAAAAAATCACTCAGTTGCCAGAAATATGAAATGTGTTCATTTAATCATATAGTCAAAGTCTTTTCAGAGTATGAGTCATTGAGAACTACTTAGAAAATACCTGCAGATTTATTTTATTCATTCACCTTATCTTGCTATAACTGTTTACAACTTGTAGAATATCAGTTCTAAACACCTGAGGTTTTTTGGTTCATAACTATTGGCTTTCTGCCAACCTAGTCAGGTAGTTGGCCTTATACAGCAAGAGGTTTCTTTTGTCAATGTTGTGATAAGAAAAGATATGGATAATATATGTGATACATATAATAATCTTTGTGTTTATTAAATTCAGTTATAGAAGTCCATGATACATTATCTTTATATGTATATGCCATGGCAGATAATTACAAATCCAAGATTAATGAAAGAATGTCTTATAAACCCACACTTATGAATAGCTATTAATCTGTGTGACTGCTGGGACTAAATATTAAGTGTGGTAAGGTCTCTGAGCAAGGGAATAATTTTCACGTGTGTTTTCTGCCAAGAGCTTGTGAAAATGGTAAGTAACCAGAAAGAGAAGAGAGAGGACAGGTTTCCAGAGCCCCTGAAAAAATGCTTGGGCAGCAAAAGAGAAGAATTTTTTTTCAGAATGGGGAGTTCTGCTTAAATGCAAGGCCAGACCTGGCCAGTGCAAATTAGCCTGTAGCAAAGAAAAATAGTCCCCTATATGCCCTAAAATTGGGCATTCAAAAATGTATCATGTGAGTAAGAGAGAGAATCAAATCCACCCACCAAACACAGACTGAGACAAGGGAATTGATCATATTTCTTTAGATTATTTATTTCCTCTTGCTACCTGGGTATAAAATGAGTTCTTTGGAATCACACAAAAAGCTCTAGCATACTAGGTGCTACATTTCAAGTACAATACTTTGTAAGGGAAGAATGGGAGATCCATCAGTAGGCAAGTAACACATTCTTGTTCACACCTTCCTAATTCTGCAAGTTGACAGAGGCATTGACTGAATTTTGGTTTTATTCCACTGATGACCAAACTCTTTCATTCACAAATTCCTACACGTAGATAAAAATATTTTGACAAGATAAAGAACACCAGAAATCATTCTTAATGCAAAGGTGGCATATGAAACAAATATTATCTTTAATAATAAAGGATGAGACCAGCAACAAGATCAAGGAGCAGCTCTAAACCCCACCTCCAACTGTTCCTAAAAAATTATTTTTCTCTACACCAGCTGCCATTTCTAATTTTTGGATTGGGTCTCTTGTTCCACTATTTTAACCATGAGTTTTCTGTCTCTGAATTTGCATCTTCACTCTTTCTTTCTGGTTTCAACCTACTCTTTTTCTCCTCTACTCTCAGTCGTCTTCTGCATCCTTCATAAAATCAAGTTTCCCAATTAAGTACTGTTTAGTCTCTAAATTCTCTAGCTTTTTAACCCTTTTTTCCCTCATTTGCCATTTAAATCTGAATTAAGCATCAAAACAGACATAAAACCAGCTCATTTTTTATTGCACAGTGGCCTGACACTGCTGTCTTTCTATGAATTATTCCCTCTTCAGGTCACCATTTGATTTCTTTTAGTATCTTTATTAACTACAATTCTTGAAAACTCCATTCAGCAGCAGAATTCATGATGTATAGATTATTATATAATCCATCCCATCTTTTTTATTTATGTCCATTAAGATACTGATTCCTGCCTCTCAGCTTCTGCAGCCTCAGTCCTTTTCCCCCCTCTCTACAACGTTCATTGTTCTAGCTCATGTTTTAAATCAGCCTCATATTCTTTTGGTTTAGCAACCCATCACTTACAGAATAGACTGGAACAAATCCCATTACCATGCTGAACATGAAACTCTGCAGTTCTAAACCCCACCCCTCATCACTGTCCCTATCACTCCCACTTTTCTGCATGTTATATAGTCCTGTTACAGTTGCATAGTTGTTCCTCTCCATTTTACCTTCTCTTATCTTCTTTTCACCAGCAGGTCTGCCCAAAAATGCTCCACCTGTTTCTTAAAAGCCTGTTAATGTTATTTCATTGATATATCAGCTTTGTGCTGCCATGAAGGTACATGGACAATCAAGTGTAATTACCATGTACTATACAGAGGACGGGGGGAAAATCCCGTAGCATTAGAACATTTTAAAATATATTTACTAATTTCAAGAATCTTAGCCATTCACAGTATTCATTTACACACCAGCACTACAGAAGAGTGCTCCTCCTAAATAAAATATCCCAGGCATTTATTCCTTTCACTGTCCATTTCTTCGGTTTCTAACTCATAATGTTTCATGGCAACAAAGTATCGGATAAAAGTTTCGCCTAATGCTTCCTTAATGCACGAATCTTTCTCAAGTGCAACCAGAGCATCTTCTAGTTTCAGAGGGATTGACGAATGTTTCAGATCACCAGTGTGATTTTCTTCTTCAAGCATATCATCATAGCTGAGTCCTCTCTTTACTCCATCTAGACCTGCTGCAATAGTAGCAGCAAGGACCAGGTATGGGTTTGCTGCAGCAGAACTTAATTTATTCTCTATGTTAGTGCCTTTTCCACCATGGCATTTGACATTAAAGGCACAGCTGTTATCATTATATGCCCAATTTGCATTTACAGTCTCTTTTGATTCTTTACTGTATTTAGAATAAGGCTTGCGGCAACTGGTGGTAGGAGCCATCAAGCAGCTGATAGCTGCTGTGTGTGCCAAGAGACCTGATAGCCAATTTTTTCCGAGCTCTGAGAGCTCCTCAACTCCATAACCAGCAGAAAACAAATTCTTCTGGCCATTCAGATCCCACAGGCTGTGTGATAGTGACCCTGAATTGTAGAATCCTGATTCTGAGAAAAAGCTAGCCACGTAGTTATACTTCTTAGCCACCTCTTTAAGGCCTGTTCTAAATGTGAAGGCACTGTCAGCAGCATCTAGGCCAAATGCTGGATGAAAAGTGATCTCCATTTGCCCAGGCCCACTGGAAGAAGAAAAGCTTTCAATGTTGGCACCAGCATAATACATTCCTTCAATGAGCTCCTGAATGAAAGTCTGGTCATGGTTATTTAGTATCGTGGCTGCAGGAAAGGATATTGTCTTTGAATTTACAACCTCAGTAATGCCATAAATACAAAATTCATAAGTGAACGCAGCGTGCAAAGAAAAGCCGTTGTCCTGAAGCTGGCTCAGCTGTTTCTTGGCAATGTGCCTTGGGGAGGTCATTAGTGGGGTGCCCAGCACGGTGAAGGAATCACATATCACTCTTGCAGTCTGCTCAGTCCAGGGTAGGATTCGAAACGTTGATAAATCAGGGTTCAGAATTATGTCACAATTGAAATTGGTTGCGTTTATGTAATCTAATTCATCATCTTTAGGATTCAGCGTCAGTTCAAGGTAACTTCTGGGCATGGCAATACCATGAATTGCTTTCTCCTAAGCACAGAACAGAACGACATATTACCAAACCAGAAAAGAGCTCAATGGTATTTTTCTGTACATAAAAGATGTAAAATTCAGATTCTCAGGTAGAACAATGATATTTTCATAAAAGGACACTAAAATGCAGTCATCACTGATGTGAAAGGTAAGACCCAGTTACTGTGTCTTTATAGAGCAGAACAACTTCCTGTAAGATTGGTATGAAAACTTTGACATCAATGATAATTTTTTAAATTTTCATAAAGGACAAAAAAATTCTTCAACATTTTTCTTGTAAGGTGTTTCTATAATTACGGGTATCACCAGTTAGGTGCACATTTTGCAAGTCATACTTTTGTCTATAGTTAGTCTATGCAGCTTCCATACCCTCTAACCATTTTGTTTACATAGACCCAAGTGACCACACAAGACTCATATCGATTCAATTCAGGCTGTAACTTTTCTTTAAAGACTGTTTTTCAGATGCAACATTTAACAGAAAGATCTCACCTTCTAGACTTAGAAAGTTTGGGGTAAAATGCAGGGAAGCACTTCCAGGTGAGAAAAACTCATAATTATACTTTCTTCTCCATCTGAACAGAAAGCTTCAACTGATAAAAATTAAATGCAGGTAAGACCCCAAGGAAGGATCATCTACCTTCAATCAAGCACCTTTTCAACTTACCTTATGATCAAACATTTTTCTGATGAAAGATGCAATTAGATCAAGTTCTATCAAGTAAAATTTGGCTCATATTTACATCTTACCTGTATTTTTCTAAGGGAAAAAATTGCCCTTTGTGTGAGCAGAGAAGACAGAACAAACCCAGAAAGGGTCAAGCTCAGAGCTGAAAATAACCAATTTTGTATAACCAGATGGAAAATGCATTTGGTGGCTTCACTTAATATAAATGAATGAATGAATGAATGAATGAATGAATGAATGAATGAATGAATGAATGAATGAATAAAATCTAATTTCAAGCAGGTGGCAGTCAACAGTATCAATGTATGACACCCCAAACCAAAACTGCACACTCTGGTGTGCTCCAAGATGTCTAAGCTGCCCATGTGGCACTGAAAAAGATGTCAAAGGTGACTACTCCATAGTAGTAACTCTTTCTCCTTGAACACTGCTACCTAATTTATCCTGCTTCCTAATTTGATTTTCATTTCCTGAATCGTTACTATGGCAAACATTGCTCTTAAATCATCGTGCAACTCAGTGATATTTTCCTATCTTATTGATAATGATGAAATTTCTCCTAACTAAAATGATTTTATTTTCAGTCATTTTATTTCTTTCAGTGTTTACTCCTTTCTTTTTTGCAATTTAGAGATGTTCAGCAAACTAAAATTTTTATAATGTGTTGAATCTGAAAAGATATTTCTGAGGGAAGAGATTATTAGAACATCAAAGAACTGAAATTATTATCCTTATCTAATTAGATTACTGTTTGGAGGAAAAAAGGAATAAATGGCTGCAGTGATGAAAGAAATCTAGATCCTTTGGGAGGGAACAGATAATTTTTTCTCAGTTGGAGTTGCAGCCTGCATTATGGAAAAAAAAATATAATTTAAGGGTGGGGGCATGAAAACACATAAAGGTACTACTAGAAATCAAAAAACTTACTTGGAAGAATCGAGAAGGAACATTCTTTGATCTTGACACGCCATGGAGGTCTATTGATTCAAACCTGACAAACTGCACGTTGTCCCTGGCCATCTGCTGCTTAATAAATTCAATATGAGAGAACAGGTAAAGGAGAGTGGGGTTTCCGAGGCCGTTTACATCAGGGTCTCTGTTGAATGCTAGAAGTGAAGAGGAATGTTCACGTCAAACTAAATAATGAATGCTGGAATAAGGCTGCTCTCCTGCTAAAATGTGCAATAGTAGGAAATTGTGGCATGGGGTGCAAAAACAGAAATGAGAAAAAGATATGGATCATGAAAGAGTTTTGCAAATAAACACACGTATTTTCCCTGACATCCCATATAAAATTCCTTATTTTTTTGAATGGTCTGTAATTTAAACACTTTTTTTTCCAGTTGAGAATACACGGTAAAACCAGGGATTTATGAGATTTGTTGAGTGTTTTTAGGAGCAAAAGCAGTAACTGGACACCTATTTCCCACTGAAAACTGGCAGAATACAGCTGCTGTTTCTTCAATGACTTTGTAAAGTGAATTGATACAAAAACACAATAAAAGGGCACTTGTCTTCTATTAAACCTTTCTCGAGGCCTCTTGAGGAGTATTGCTGTCTTCTCCAACACAGGCAATGACTTTTAAGGCAACTTTAAGCATTTGCTGTTATGGAGTCATCTTCTCAACTGTATTGCAGAAGCTGTAGGGTTCTATAAACTTCCTGACATAAAGGCAGTAACACCTGAGTGTAACTTCTATAATGGAGCAGAGAGATGGGCACAGTAACTTCCTTTCACCAACCTCAATCTCTCAGGCTGCTTTTCTTTTAAGTATTTATGTATTGTTTTTATTCAAATTAAACCACGTAAGACATTAACTTCCACTTAGTACAATAAACTAAAACAACCAAGAGTAAAAATTTATATTAACAGGCAAAAAATTGGGAAAAACATATTTCTTTTCACAGTTCTGAGAGAAAAGTCCTCCATTTTTCCTGAGGATGTGTGCAGATGAATTTTTGCAGGTGATTCAAATCCACAGTGGAAGATCACCAACAGTGGGTGATTATTCGCCACCAACCTTCAAGTGAGAGTTTAAAACTTCATGCAGAGGCACTCTGAAGGTTGGTGGGAGCAGTGTTTCTCTCTCCAGTAGCAAATTACCCAAACTAGAGCAGATCTCCTCGAGAAGTAGCCAGCAGGCACAAACACAGCATTTTGACCTTGCCTTTGGGGCAAGTAAGATTGCTAGTTGCAAGGCTATAAGAAGGCTCAGCAGCTGGCCAGTGCAAGGCTGTCAGATTATTCCCCGAGAAGGTCAAAAATTCATCTGTACTCATAGACTTCTCAGAATCTTTGAGCATTACTGTAGCATCCTCCAGCTTAGATGGCAAGGAGGATACTTTAGATCAGTTGAGTAAGAAAAGCTAAGAAACAACAGTGCTCCATGAAGAATGGCAGCTGAAAGCACAGAATGAAATTTAAGTAATTGGGAGAACAGAGTAAAAATTGAATAGAAAGAAAATAATTTTGTCACATTCATTTCTCCTCATGACATCTTTCTCTTTAGTCTTTTTCAGCTCCAAGTTCCTTATGGAAATAGCGTTTTTTTTTCCAATGTCTTCTATAAACACTGGGGCAATATACCCCTTAAAAGATGAGTATTAAATAGGGAAGTCCTGTTTAAATGTTTTGTTTAACATCCACTCTGTTGCAGGTGCTGTGCCAAAACACAAGGGCAAGCAGGGAGGACTGGCCTTGTCTTGCCTGTGCCACCAAGGAAGTGATTTGAATACCACTTCAGTCATTCAGTAAAGTTGTTTTACAACATATGTGTTTCCTGGCATTTACCAGATTCGACTTTTTTATGAACATGACCATTATTTTGAAGTTTATTAACAGGTATAAACTGTGGCTGTCCAATAGATTAACAGAACTTTAAAATATTCCAAAAATCTTTCCAAAGTTTTTATCAAGAGAAGTTTTTTAACTCCAGAGACAGAAATCTGAGACTTTCACCTGCAAAGAAGTGCTCAATGCCTTATTTTATACATATTTAATTTCCTTGGCAAAGATGGTAAACATTTTCTGTCAACCACCTGTCACACTGAGACTTTTATGTCTCTGTATTGTTCAAAGAAAGGCTTAGCTGATAACCCTTGACATCAGTCAACTTTTGATGTAAATTTTCCAAGTATTTCTTAAAATGTCCTGAAATGTTGTCTGTTAAATTTCCATCTACTGAACAAATATTTTTCATGTAAAAATACACAAATCATGAAAAAAGAGCAACTTTGATTCTGATCCAATTAATTCTTTAAAACAGTATTCCTGAGAGATACACTGTCTCTTATTATATAAATCAGTGTCTAAGAAAAACACCAATGTTATGTGCATTCATATCATTGATGCATAAATTGATTTAAAAATACAGCTACAAATATACTTAATTTAAGCATCTGCTAATGGCAGGTGACTTTCCAAATTTTATATAGGGTGTGCTGTCTTCGAGCTAGTTATTTGAATAAACACATAATTCCATTGTGTGAACAAATATTAACAGAAAATTCATAGACATAAATGTTTCTAAAGAACACTAAGAAAGTAAAAATTAATAAATAAAGAAGCAAGAATTTGTCTTCTCCAGTTGGACTTTTACGATCAAAGATATATCTTTTGAAATTATGAGAATAAATTGTATATATTGGTCTAGTGTTAGTCTAAAATTAATCTGTATATCAATGTAGACACCCTGCTAGTCAAAAGACATTTATTCATCTACAAGAGACTTTTTCCAAAATCTTTTAGAATCAACAGAAACAGTTGAGCTGCCTTCACATACTTTATCTAGACCATCTCTTATATCATTTGCAGATTCGCTTTCTCATTGAAATAATGTTTCTGTGAATTGTAAAATAGATTAAAAATCACCTCTGAATGATTTTGGAAATATGAAAGGGGATTTGTTTCTTAAGTAATAATTAGTGAATAACTACAAACTGCTCATTTTTCTACTGCATGGGACCCAAGATATATTTCCTTGGTAGCCACAAAATAAATTACTGTCAAACTACATCCATGATGCCAATAATTATTAAAGTTTTGAAATGTATAGTAGGAAACTGTCTTTATTCAGTTCATGCAGTCATAATCCAGAGCATTAGTTACTAGAGGTGAAGTAGATAATAAATATTTGACAATCCTAGCTGATTTAGAATTACAGTCTAAAAGTTTTACATTCTTTTAAGGGAGGATTCTGTTCATGAGTAAAACTTTTTCTCTAGGTTTCTGGGTGTCTAGAAATAAGGACATCTTCCTTTTTGTTTCAGAAAATCTCCTTAAAGGAACATGTAAGTTCAATGAGATGCTCAGATTTTTAATCATATTTTCATTATAAAAATTAAAATCTAGACCGGCCATCTTTCTTTAGGCAGATCATTAAATATCTACATCAGTTTGGCAGGGCACAGAAAAGAAACAAACACAGAATGTTTGTTTGTCTACGGTGCAGTCTGCCTTTCCCATTTAAGTTACCACTGAGAAACAATCGGTAATATTCATGTTTCTACTGTAATTAGTACAAAATATCTAAAAATACATACTATCATCACATATTTAAAGCATATTAATCACACAAAACTAATAATAATAATAACAATAATTTTATTAATTTTATTATTAATAGCAGAAGTGTTGCAATTCTTAGATTATTAATATTTAAATCATCCAGATTTATAAGAGCAGCTAGGGCAAATAGCTGACACCAGCTTTCCCTTCTCAGCAACAGAAAAATGCCAAAATAGAAGAAAGTGCACGTCCCAGATCAATCTCTCATTTTCAGCCTGTTCAAGGGCACCCTTTCCCATGGTCCCTTATTAAAACACACCACAGCTAAAGTAAACAGTTCCTCAGTTCTAGAAGAGATTGCTGTGTTAGAAATCTAACATAGGGTGCACTGAAGGTTTATATTGACCCCCTTTACAAAAGCAGATAGCTTGTGTTGATGGCATTCACTAGCAATGAGTCCCCCAGGACTAATAATCACAAATCCACACTCTTCGAAATCCTATGGAAATTCCTATCAGAACCAGTTTAACCAGGTCTGTTCTTCCTTACAGTAGTCTGGTTTGTGTATTTAATAACATCCAGTAAACTTGTTTTGCACAGCATGTTATTTACTGGTCAAACTTCTGCCTTTGTTTCTCAAACCTTATATGATAACTTTTCCCACAGTTGATATCATTCTTATTGCTACTTTTTTATTCCCATCTGTTTTTTTTGGCAGGGTAAGTGGACATGAATTACATTTGAATGTTCTATTGTTGTGCACAGTGATCAGAAGCATCTTCGGTTGAAAAAATATGCAATTTCCATTTCTTTCTCACCTAAAAAGAAGTTTCACCAAAACGGTTTACTGATTTGATTTCTGGAGTAAAGTAGATAAAAAGTTGTTTCCTACCTTGTATTTTAACTCACCTATGAGACTTTTAACAGGGGAATAAATATGTGAGCATGCTAGAAACTCCTGAAGAATGGGAGACAGTAAAAATATTTCCCTGATCTGTTTGACAGTGAAACATTCAATTCATTTTTTTTCCATTTCTTTGCCTCATGACGGTCTGCTTTCTTTTTTAAACTTAATTGCAAAGCAGGCTTTTTACTGTCCTGACCATGGAGAAGCTCAGCTTTTTCTTGAGTTCTACAGCTAATTCAGAGACTGACTTATAGCTTCAATCAGCCATGAATGATTCTTTCTAAAGTGAATGACAACAACATGACACAGCTTCTCAGACAAGATACATCTTCAAGACTCAAATACAAAGTATATTTTTATCTCTCAATAAATGAAAGATACAATAAATAGCCTATATTTTTCTACATTTCAAGATGTTTTATAAAAATGGCTCTTCTGTAGTGAATGAGAAAATCATCATGGTTGTGTACAAAATTTAGAGGATTTGAAAACAAAATGTGCAGGTATCTGAAAGAAATTTAAGTTGTGTAATACCCTAACTAATGATACTAACTGATAATCCTAAATAAGATGAAACTACACTGGCCTATCTTTCTTCAAAATCAAACAGAAAATTTGGATTTATGGAAGGAATAACTGAACAAAGTTGCATGAACCAAGGTGTAAACTCTTGCAAACTGGGAAGTCCCTTCTGGTCTAAAAATATTTGTCCTAATTTAAAAGAAATCAAGAGAATCATAGAACAGTTTGGGTTGAAAGAAACCTTAGAGATCATCTAGTGCTTGTGCCTATGCCACAGGCGAGGACACCTTCCACTAGACCAGATTGTTCAAATCTCCATCCAACCTGGCCTTGAGCACTTCCAGAATGGGAGAGAGCACTACACTTAATGGGAAGCCAGGTTAATTAGGGAAAAGACTTTGTACCGTATTGAAGGTAAGGACTAAACTTTTCATGAATATGTTGCAGGAGGAGATGCAGCTGGCAGACATACCAAGCAGAGAATGCATTTCACTTACATTAGGTTGAATCTAACAATTTTTGCAGCCTTTAACTATTACTGTAAAGAAAGTAAGCATCTCCAGTGGGTGGTAAGAATTTCTGTCTGAATACACCTCTTTCTCACACAGAGTCATGCCATGACTAGTTTACACAAACCAGAGACAGATGAGTTGAACCTCAGCTGAAAGAGTACAAAATAGATCAGAAAGACTGGATGGAACTCCTGTCTGAGCATTTTTCTTTTATATAGATTAAGAGGAAAAATGGGAAACTATACAGAGTCACAGAGGAGGATTTCAGCTATTAGTATGGGAGATAAAGGACTAAAGAGTTTTTGGTGGCTTTGGTTTGTTCTTAGAGTTTGTTAGGTTAAAAAAAAATGGTGAGTCATATATAGCATAGTTCAGAAAGAAAAGAAAAGAAAAATTTTAAAAATATGATTTTTCTTCAACAGAAAATAAGGACAACCAAAAAGGTTTAGAAAGGAGCTGAGCTTCGGCCCTGCTATCCTCCAGTTCAGTTCAAAATGTAGAAAAAGAGAGAAAAATGTTGTTGAACGACAGATAAGGCATGAGGAAAGAACATGAAGGAACAGTATGTCTTTGGTTCTTCACTTAAGGAGAGCTGCAAGAATGGCACAGATTGTGTAAAATACAAAGTAGGAAAAGGTACCAAGTGAAAAAGGCAATCCTAAGTCCCAAAGTAAGACATTGTCATGCTGCAGGAATCACAGCAGAGGCAGTGACTATGAAGTGAC
>VYXF01009617.1:1242457-1257242 GCA_013397295.1 Polioptila caerulea
TTATTAATTATCTGACTCCATATTATATAGTATTTCTACACAGACCACGGATTGGAGGAGAAGCTGGACACTTCTCCCATCCCATTGGTCAAAGCAATTGTCTATCAGTTGCTTTCTACTCTCAAGAGAAGGAATTACTCACAACTTTGTTTTAACATAAACATGCTTCTAATTATAGCATCCAGGCATGAGAAATTAATGAGGAACTACCAAACATTGAGTAAGAAAGTGCATCAGGAAAGCTTTAAAGAATCAGGGAGACAACTTATATCCCCTGTTTGTCCACTTACAGCTCCCAAAGGGTCTCCATTTCTATTTCCTTGTGACTGACTAGATTTATTGAGCAGAATCAATGGGGGCAGACATGTCTCCTTCAGGTGAGCACAGAGGACAGGAAACCTCATGGGGAGGTGAAATTTGGTTCAGAGTGTGTGAACAAATTTTTGTATGTCCATGGAGAGAAAAGTCTAGGCTATTTCTTTGCTGAAGGATTTGTAATTCTGTCCCCAAATATTCGGTAGCATTAAGATTTAGTGCCTCATTATTAAAAATAAGAGCTGTGAACAAGTCAAGAGTAAGAACATGAGGTTAATATTGTAGTAGAAAACAAGATTTCTTGTAGGACCGATGAAATCCACTTTTAAGTATGAAATACAGCCTGCTATTGTCACCTTGATACGTTTTTCTTTAAGACAAGATAACAGAGGATCCTAGTATTTGGGGTCAGTATGTGATTCTTCAAGCATTTAGAATTTCTTGTGTGCTTGAAATTTCAGTAGTCACTGGTGACTGCAGCTATAGCTGAAACATATTTTCTTTCTTCAGAAAGTTTCCCTGTCTCTCAAACAGTTCCTGGGCTCATGTTGGTTGTATTTACATTGCCATACACTTGATATGTACTCAAGAACAGGAGTCCTGTTGAGAGCATCTGCTTCTGGAGCTGTTCTGGATGCCCAGCTCTGCAGTCTGCTGAGTAAATTTTTGAATATTTTTTATCCTGGCTACAGACCAAGGCATGCAACACAAATTTGAAGCCTCAGGTGACAGACTTATTCCAGTGCTTTGCTCACCTACAGTTACCTGGGGGTGATGTTTCCTAAGGTCCATCAGCCTGTGTGATGTCACCAGGCTCAGCTGACCCTTCTGCCCACACGCAGTGTGTGTGGCTGCTGAGGCCACCCACAGTCCCTGGCTCTGGGAGACCACATCCCCCTTTCTCAGAGGGGATGATACCCCAGGACTGTGGGGTGTCATGATCCTTGGGTGCTTCACATTGCTTAAATAAAGTTATTTCCTTTGGTCTCCTCTCTGGCTGCTATAGTATTACAGTAATACAGTATTATTACAATATTAGTATTAATATTCTAATTTTGTAACATGCAGAGCAGCACGTGGTCAGATTTCAGTTCAGAGAGGTCAATATACACCTCCCTTATGTGCTATATACACTATGCATATAGCACATGCATGAACTCATCCTGTGTGCATGTACATACTATGAATGGTTTTTTAATACTACATACATGAAATTCCACCTTATTCTTTACTGTTTGGAATCATCCCTCTTTGTGTCCCAAGAATGCAGGCATTGAACAGCTTAAGAAACACTTGGTAATTGATAACTACATAGCAGCTTGCAGAAATGCACATCATTATCAGATATAGACACTTCAGCAAATGAAATTCCTAAATTCAGGGTAGTGCTGTAAGTATATTAGTATCTTATATTAGTATATTAGTATATTATCACCCACTTAGCTGCATGTGTTAGTTTCTATCTTTCCATGAGAAAAGTACTTTGAGAGTGATTGAGTTTTAGCTTTAGTTTCAGCTCCAGTTTCTCTGATATTGTTCAAGTGACATTTTTCTTACTAACCCAAATATCTGACATGTCTGCTTCTTTTCTATTATTTTTTCCCATGCTCAAGCACTTCTTTTACAAAAGATTTGACAAGAAATGGACAAAATGCACTTGCAGTAATATTACCACATTATCCAATCAGAATTTTGCAAAAAATATGCAGATTTATCGTTTTAGAGAGATGTTAGCCAAGTAACTAACATGACTGCATATAAATCCTCTGATGTACTCTGAATCACTGATGCTCAGCTACATGTTTTAACCTTTGTACTGCTGATCCTTAAAGATTGTCCCTTAACTGTGTACTTTTATAACAATAAAGTATATTCCTGTTTAGGCCATATCTCAACACTGAGTGGATGTGAAATATAACCTCTCGTAATTTTTCCAAACATTTTGGGTGAAGTCTTCTGATTTGAGTAAGTTCAAATATTTGAAAACTTGCAAATTATTGGAGATTGTATTTCAGTTCTACTCAAGATATCTTTAGATCCAAGACTTCAGGCAGTTTGGTTAGTGAAATATTTAACGTAATATTTTAGTCAAAAAAATGAAAGGCAGCAATGAAATACTGTCTGTGCAAAGGCTCATTAAACAGTGCAGAGTTTTATCTGAAACTTTCTTTTCTTCAGTTAAGTTACTGAATGTATTCAATGAAAAATAAATTTTGAATACATACAGTTCCTATTAAGTAGAAACTATTTCTGTGCATTCCATTTACTAGTCAAAATGCACAGTGAGCCCTACAACTTGTTTGGTCAAGGCTAAATGGAATCCAGACCTCACGAGATTCCAAAATGTTTGACACTGAATACTTTTCTGATGAGACAAAACAGTTTTCTCCCAGCTCCCCTCATGGTTAGTTCTCATCTGTAGGTCTCTTGCAGCCATCACTACTGCCAGTCGTACAGGGCGGGATTAATCCCTGGTAGCTTTAGGCATCTCAGAGTTAGACAAATGACCTAAACTAACTAATCATCGTGGGACTTCTTCCCCACTGAGTGGAAATACACCCACTTTCACAGATCAATTTTTCATCCACCTCTAATACCTCTTTACATCTACAAAATGCCTGTCTTTACTGACTAGGTAATAAGCTTGGATTAGCTACTTCATGGAGTGGTTACAACTGGGCTGAAATCCCTCTGTGGGATCTACAATTAATCTCATCAGTTCCTTCTACCTTGTAAGTGGTGCTATGACAAAGAATAATTAGTCCTGTGTTTGAAAATATACTTGCTGGTTTTGCAGACAATGAGAACACAGTAGTGTTAAAATTTTGATAATGAATTTTGCTAGTCTTTATCAGTGTGAAAAACAATGTAGTATGGAAAGGGAACAGAATCAAGCATAGGCTGAAAATAATCCTCTAACCTTTTTATTCTAATAGACATGAATAGAGAGTGGTTCAAGTGTGAAGTATCTTTTCAAAGCTCTGTATTTCTCATGCAGTGCCTTGGGTAAATACTAATACAGTTCATGGGTATCTTTTTCAGGCTTTGTCAAACTGGGTAATACAAAATGTCTACCAAGAAATCCTGCAGCAGCTAACAACTGACATGTTCAAATTGTCTGTTTTCAGAGTATCTGTAACAAAGTTTCCATCAATCTGTTGGGAGATTTGAAAAAAGCAGGATAAATTAACATTATTCTAAATATCTAATTACTATTATTATATAATGCTACGTAGTTAATGATGGATAAAGTATTTTATCAATGAAGAGATTAAAATTTCTTGTATCAGTAAGATAAGTCAAAAGGAAAGATATCTGTCCTGGAAAGCCAAAAATATGAACTTGGACTGATGCTCATGGAAACGTATCAATCTCATATTCATACAACTGGCAAACTGGTGTTTTTGTGCTTCCTGGAAACAGAACAGCAAACTGTTCAAGCCCATTACATTATCACAGCTAATAATAGCTTTCAATTTGTTGATCCAGCTAGCCCAGAAGCTTTTACAAAGAAATCATAGCCTATTAGTAACAATTAATTGTCTCTATAAACATTTCCAAAATGGACTTATTGAACAGCATGAAAATAAGTGGAAGTTCTCTCTGCCTCATTTGCTTTTCTTCCCCTATAATTTATAAGAGATGTTTTTGCATTCCAGTCCTCTCACAAGACAAATAACTAAAAACATCATCCCTACATGGGAGCAATTTCTACTGCTGCAAATGTTTTTAAAAAAAGGAAATTTTAAGAAGTGCAGATGCCATCAGAGCTTTGCAGTATCTAGTAGAAATTTGGGAAATGCTGCCTGCACTCAGTTTAAATGAGGAAATATTTCACTTTTAGTGAAAAAGGCATGACCACTTGTGCGTGAAGTTTTTGGCAGGCAGTTGGGCTTTATAAATGCCTTGCTTTAAAAAAAAAAACCAAAACAAACAAAAAGACAAAGCAGCATAGATGTAGAGCAGAATGTCCAATCCATCCTTATCCCGCAGAAACCACAGGTGTCTGTTCTCTCATGCACTAGCTCTGACTTAAGTTTGCAGCTTAGCAAAACACCACAAAACAACAGGAGCATTTTCTTTAAGAGGAGAGCAGGTGATGTTTAAGCATCCTTACCGTCGAGGCCTGTGGAGTAGTCAAACTGAACCTCAGGAGCTGTGCTTTCTGCAGGTGTAGGAGCTGCTGGTAGTCCCAGAACAAGGTGATCCACATCACTTCCCACCGGTTGCTGCTGATCAGAGCCAGCAGAGCTGAGGACCAGGACTCTTTTGCTCTGTGGCCCCATTCCCTCCTTGTGGAAGCTGAGATACTTTCGCTTTTCCTCTCCAAAATGGGGACTAAAAGTCTCAAAGGGCCGGCCCTGTTTGTCAGCTGCTTTCTCCCAGGGTTTCAGATGTTTCTGAGCAGAAGTGCCACCTGCCTTGTCACAGAAATTGGGCCCATGGGCAGGCAGATGACCTTCACTCAGCAGGTTTTTTAACTCTTGTAGACTTCGTTTAGAAATGCCAGGTGCTCCCTTGAAGGACTCGGCAGTATAGTTCCCTGGCATGGATGCAGCACTTCCCAGGGAGCCCATCTTTTTCACATGAAACTTGACAACTTTTTCTTCCATCCCACCCCGTACTTCTGGCTTACACCCTGTCTGCTCACTGTCCTTGTCCCTCTGCACTGCCTCCATGCAGCCGCCTTTCTCTGCAGCCCTTGCAGTCTGCACACCTGTGGGCAGCTTCATCTGAGCTGCTGTATCTGTTTCCTCGTGCATTGTTCCTAGTATTCTTTTCCCAGTATCAGCATATTCCTGGATTTCTTGTATTTCTCCACCCCTGTCTTCTTTACCATTGCTGCCAGACTTGGAATTATCATGACCTCCTCTGTCCTTTTGTGCTGGAGGAAAGGTAGAGGGGTTTTGGAGAGGCTGCTCTGATGGCAGTTCTGAGCAACCAGTTGTTCCTTTAAGGGGACAAGCATCTGGGATTTTTGAGGTGTGGGACAGCTCCATCTTCTCATTTTCTAAAGGAGGAACATACTTTGTAGGACCTTTGATTCCCTTTTTCTTTCTGAAACCACATATATTGTTGCCATCAACTTCATCATTGTCACTCTCAGGTGTGTTCTGTAACCAGCAATAAAATATACAACCAAACAACATGCATGAATGACACAGAACATGGCAATGGAGCACTACCACCTGCTGCATTTACCTTGTAGTACTTCCACTACTTCTTGATGATGGAAGTCTCTGTGAACACTTATTTTGGTCTTAAAAATATCTCACAGAATTCTTTTTCTTATGTTTTAGAAAAAAATTAGAGAAAACACCATCACAATACAGCTCTTATGTAGGTTTAATAGATTATAATAAGACATAGTACATTGTGTGACATCGTTTGCCAAACATATGTCCTTTAAAGTTGAAAAAAATGCATTTAGTGCTTATGATTAAGTATATTCCTGGTTATATAAAAAGTATTTATTTTATATATTTTAAAATTTATTATTAAATGTATTGCCCTGAAACACAGAACATTGGCAATTCTTATGAGTGTGAGGAATGAAATCTGAAAATAAGCAGTGTTTAAATTAATTTCAGGACATCATTTGGACAAGTAATTGAACTTTCAGAATGGTGTTCAAAAGGAAAAACCCATATTTAGATGTTTAAACAGGAAAGAACCCAATGTTTACCATCATATATGACACTGATATAGTTTATATTGTGGTGGTGGGAGGAACAGATTTTTAAATGGAGGTAAACCTGCAGAAAAAGTGCAAACAAAAAGAAGCTACAAAAAATTAATGTGCTTGCATTATCCCCAAATATATCAAGTGCCTGGATTGCCATCTCTCCTAAGTATCCTGATCCCACCTCAAGTGTGATTAAATTGATGGTGACAGGAAAAGGGACAGGAAATCAAAACCAGACACTCTCAAAGTAAAAAAATAGCACAGATCTCAATATTGTGAGTGATTAATTATCAAGATAGTGATTGAATTCTTCATCTCACAATGTCTTAAAAAAGACTCCCTAATTTAACCATAATCACTGCATAGCCAATCACAAAATGTTATATTACTAATGAATACCTACTCAGGTATGTATTTAAGAGATATGAACACTCCTTGTTTGCTTGGGTTGGGCTGGAATTAGCACCTGTAAAAACACTGGGGAATCAAGGGATGCCCTCTGAATGAGACCGTTCTTTACCTTTTCCACAAAGGAATAATCTGCACTCTCTCCAATTTCTGAATTTCCAGAAGAAGGGATCTGCACAAAAGCAAAGTGAATGCCAATCTGGGTAAGGCAAAAGTGATTTTGGTTGGCAGACAAAAGCACGTAGAAGAAAAGGCAGCAGCATCCAGTGTGCATATGTAATGAAGCAGCTACGTGACCTACATTATGTTCATCAACAACTCCCTTTTCCTGAATTATTCTTCCCTTTTTTCACTATTTTCTCGCTATGCTGTTTTCCATAATTTTGTAGTCAAAAGAGGTTTGTGGCTTCTCTCCTAATGAAGAGCTCACAGCTCCTCCCTCTCTCCTGCCTGCCCCAGATTTCCATGACAGGCTACTTTGGAGGTCCCTGGGACACTGCTGCTGCTGTGGCAGGCAGCTGGCCTGCAGCTCTGTGGGAAGGATAAACCTGAGACACCCACACACATATCTGACAGAGACATGCCCATGATGCAATCAAACAGCCACTGGTGCATTCACAACAGTAGTCCTTTCCTACCCCAGTTTTAGCACTCCGTGTTTAATGAACCCATTTCTTCATCCAAGGGCTTTGGTTTATACCCAAAACACACCCTACAATACCCCATAAAATAATTCTGAGTGTTTGCTGATACCCCTACACATTCACCCAGGCAGAATACACCTAATTCTTACAGCTCTGTATCATTATGGAATAGAAATACAATAAAATATTTTTTTAAAAAACAAAGTGGACAAAACCAGCTTATAATTCAGAATTATAATACTTTCCTTAGTAATATAAAAAGGGAATGAAGCTGGGGGAAAAACAGTAGGAGTGGAGGAACCAGGGTCTGCCAAACAGAGAAACACAAGTCTTAAAATAAAATATTCATCATATTAAATTTCTAAACATATAACATTTTGAGACAAAGTAGAGAAGAGTTCCAGCTATGAAAGCTAAAGTCATAAAAAATGTATATTATCATTAATTTATGACAAATATTTGCTTTAATATCTTTTGTGGCAGAGGCTGCCATCATCAAAATATCTTGATTTACAATTTATGGGGTTTTCAGAATTCATTTGTTTCCTTTGAGTAACTCAAAATCAGTAACATAATCATAATGCCATATGCATTTCTCTTTACAATGAATGCTGATAGCTATTGAAAATTTTAAAATTAGACAAAATTTTTGCCTGCTATCCATACTGTAGGTCTCTGAAAAATGTTCAGCAAAATGACTGAGAGAAAGTTGAGCTCATACTTTTCTTTAACACCTGTACTGAATTCAGACAAAGGATTATTCATATGTCAAAAGCAAAATGTCAGAAAACTACTTATTCATATTACTAGCCATTCTAAAGGATTTCATGAATACAAGGTACCATTCTCACATTACAATCCTTACCAAAAAAAAAAAAAAAATTCTTTCTGAATAGTCATGAGCAGTATAAGGACTGATCACTTGCAAGCTTGTAAATGGAAATGTTCTTTTGCAACAGACCTCTATTAAGTGATGTGTCTATAGTAGTTTTCAAAGGGTTTATTTTCCATTAAGAACTAGGCTATGGTACTACAGTTTGGTTTTAGACCCAAAAGAAACACTGTACTCATAACTCTTAAATCAAAACAGCGATCATTTTTACTTTCAAATAAACAAAACTCTTACAATTATACAAAGAACAACCTGTACATTACTTTAGGTCCACAGCAAAAGGCATATTGTGATTTTTTTGGTGGGAAATGATGCCTAATTTTTAAATAAACTCAGACATTATGGACTTTCATTTAAATGATGTAATTTTTAATTTTCATTTAATTTCGTTTTCATTTCATTTCATTCATAATATTTTCTGCAGTGAAATAAACATTTCTGTATTTTTTGCAAGGTACCACTACAGCATCTCTTCATATTAAAGACAGTCATATACATGAGATATAACACAGACTTAGACATACTTGTCTAGTAGTTTATATGATGTCTACCCTCAGAAAAGGCTTAGTACATGGCTACAGAGGGGAGGCCACCCAGGAATAGGACTTATGAATTATCTGTTAAACTTTTTATTTTTTTAAAGGATTTTTTTTTTTTTTATGGAAGATAGGGATGGTTAAGCAAAATAGTACCTTGAAAGAGATACAGTGCAAGTGAGCTGGCTACAAATCATTCCTTAATTTAATTGAACCATGTGTTGTGCTGAAAGGAAAGCAACATAGTCATGGCATTAATACAGCTAAAATTCTGAATACTTTTTATTTCCTTCCAGAATGTTCTTACATTTTTTGTTGCTCTCCATCAACACTACTAGGAAATAGGCTACGTTAAAGTTCTTTTACACAACATTTGTTTCAACATCAATTAATTTTTGTTTGCTGATTTTCAAATATTTTCCTGCACCTTAAGTCAGAGATCTTGGCAGTTCTGAAATTTGCTTCTCTGTTTTAGAAAGTGAATGCTTGGGCAGCGATTCAGATATTCCTGCCAGAAGAAACAGCTCCTAAGTACAAACAGTGTGGGCCACATTATGCAACAGATCTAAGATTTAGGGTTTTCTTTCTAAAGTTTTATCTGATGTTATTTTTCATTGATATTTATTGGTACTTCCCCAAGTCCTGATTTCTGTTAGGTCTACTTGTGCCAGTGCTGCAATTTGTGCTGATACATTGATCCCTCTGCACTGGAGTCTGCACCTGGTAAGGTTTCAGGTAGAGGTGGACCAGTGTAACTCCTATGAGAGGCAGGAAAACTAGGCTGGATCCCACTTCATTTCCCTTCATGGATAATCTCAACTCATAAATAACAGCTTTACTCCTCTTCACTACCCACCTGCTGTGCCACTCTGAGTACACAAAAGTCTGTGTGTCTCTGACTATCAGCAGATAAGGGCTACCCCAAAGCTTTACTGCAGCATGCTAAGGCACCATGCAGATAGGAAGAGGAGAGGGTAGAGGACAGTAACAGCAGGCAAATATTTCAGCATTGTGCCAGTGAAATTGCTTGCTCTACTTAACCGAATTAAGTGCCACTTCTGGCATGCGACCAGGATCCTACATCTGAGGGACATTTTATATCTTGTGGTAACACAAAAAATATAAATTTAAAGCAATATTTCTTAATCAGTTTGTGTTCATTTTTGGGCTTTGTACAGCTCTGAAGTGGAACATTAACTATATCATGAAGTACAGCACTGCCAAAAGGCAGCTCATCTGTAAACCTGCCAAGCTGAGAGCATTGGAAATTTAAAGCATTGCCTTTGGGAGGAATAACAAATACTGAGGTTTGTGGTGTGTGAAACAGGTGAAAATTCAGGGCAATTCTTGAACTTTTTCCTTAAAATGGTATTATAGGTGACTGAAAAGATATCTGTAGTGTTCCATGTGGCAAATTCAGATACTGAAGTGGGAACCTTCCACTTTTCTCCTACTTTTTGCTTCTGTCATGAGTTCGGGCAAGACTGCAAACACTATTGCATTTTATAAACCTCTCTCAAAAACATATTGACAAAAAGAGACACGGAAATGAGAAAAAGAAATTGTCAGTAAAGCATTTGAAAAGGGGAAAAAAGAGAGAAATGGAGTTGGTTTAAAAGGAGCTCTGAGCAACTGTAGATGAATAGCTGCAGAAGAATTTCTATCAAAAGAAAAGGTGAAAGAGGCAAGGTGCAACTCTAGCAGGAGCTTTAGTATACCTAATCAACAAGATAACTCAATGTTCCTGCTACTGACTACCTAAAAATGTGATGTAAGCATTCAACAAAATACAATAGGGGCTAAGCCACATTCTCATTTTTCATTTCATATCGTTAACTGATCCATAAGAGGTCAAATTGTGATGATCTTTTTGAGGTGGTGCTATAGATTTTTCAAGAATGAAAGATTATTTTTGAAAGAACATCTAAATGTCAAGTTCTGGTAAATCTAATAAGTAGAAAAACATGGAAACTGAAACAAAAGTCAAAAATATATAAAGTTTGGTTGGACAATTTTTTTTATTTATGAGAAGTTAATTGCTTCTCTTAGGTTTGATGCATTTATTAATTTTTTTTTTTTTTTTTTAGTAATATAAAACACTGCTGAAAAACTGAAATTAAATGTTTCCAGTCTAAAAAAAATGTAAAAATGTTGTTCAGGTCATGCTGACATGGGACATTATTGACATTGTTTAAACTTATTTCCAGTTCTAATTCAAAAGTCACTTTCTCAGAATTTTCAAATACTTTCATATTCTAAATGCCGAGGAACATTTTTGTCCCACTCTGGCTGTTACCAGGTTACCCTTTACAGCTCTCCCAGGTTGGTACATCAAGTTTATTTAATCTTTTTGTGTAATAATGAATTTCAAGGACTTGAAGCCAAGTCAGCAGGAGGTGCTGCTTAAGACCTCACACAACAGTACCCATAAAGCAAGTAGTTCTGTGTCCATGTGCTCTCCCTGCTCCTTTCCCTGGCAGGCAGAAAGCATTGCCCTGGTGCTTCCCCAGCAACCAGGCAGCAAAGGAGCAGAGGGTGCAAGAACAATTATCTACTGCTGGGAATTAATGCAGCTTCACTGGAGTCACTGGAGCTACAAAGATTTGAACCAGGACAGAATCTGGCCGTGTAGTTGTACTGAGGACAACACAGATATTTCCAGGGAGTATGTCCAAGCACAGCAAGCAGTTTTGGCTCTCGGGTACAGGGCTAAAACAAGGCATATGACAATAAACAGACACTGGTTGTTTATAAGCAAGAAACATGAGGATCACATACTTTGTCAAGATATTGCCGAGACTAATTTCTCCCTCAGTGACCTTGTTAGATAAAGTGGCTCTTTGAGAGTGATTTACTGCTACAAAAACCTCATTGTGAAGGATGTGAAAGTGGCATAAATTTTAGGTACATCTCATTATTTTGCAGTTGGAGAAGTTGAAGCACAAACTTACCATAGGTCAAGGCAGATGTGTGGCAACATGAGGAGCAGAAAATGTCTCCTTCCTTCTTTAAAACTTTTAAATATTCTCAAGATTATTAATACCCTTAATGTGAAAATGAATGGAGTGAGGTTAGCTCACAATATTGTACCACTTATTTTCACATCTCACATCTGCCTTTGTCTGTTACACCCACTCAAAGCCTTCATACTACATATGCAATTACCAGACAAGCTTCTCAAGGTCGTTGATTATCTTGCTGCTTCAAAGCAACAGAGTTGTCCTTGTAACAAGATTATCTGCAATTACTTTCCCTTGACTATGCTATCTGCACTGTTAAAAAAAAAAATCCATAAATAAGGCAGCATCTGAAAACGAATAAGCTGATCCTTCCTTCATAGTGTTTTGGGACAACAGAAGTATGAATTCAGGACCAGAATCTGTTTTAAAATGCACTTATATAGAAACCAAGCATTTCCATTTGGGTCAGTAGCCTGACTCAAAAGTGTCACTTTCTAATCCAGGTCAGATCCTGATCCACAGATTGTAGTGCTTTCATTTACATTAATGAAGTCAAAGCCAACATGTTCCCCCAATAATATTAATAGGATCAGATTTAAGGCATCTATTTCTGTTACTTCTGATGAAGCTATAATTTAAACAAATAGGAAGTCAAAATCTCTTGGACTTGCTTCCTAAAGCAAACGGAGTTTTTTCAGCTTAAACAAGAAGCCCTTCTTTGACCTCCATTTCCTTCAGAATCAGACCATGCTCAACATACCTGTGTGAAGAGCCTTGCACATAATTCACAAGGAAAAATGGACTCACTTGAAATCTTGAGGCAAATGCAAGAAGTATTTTATATCAATATATCTGCTCAGAAATCACTCATGATCAATACCTTACCTGCTGAGTAAGATTTTCCTTTTTGTTCATGTCCGCTTCATTCTAGTTCAGGTCACCATTAGAAATGGCCTACTGAAAATCTAGTAGGAAGATATCCCATATTTATAGGCACAGACACAATGAAGGTTAGTTCAAACAGAATTGCTGTAAAGTTCTTTTCCCAGAAGGCCACGCAGATGATGAGCCATGAAGAGCAGCCCCAGAGAGTCATGCCCAAGAGCTCTGCTTTCTGGAACAGCGCAGAAGTAGTAAACTGACAAACACACATTATTAGCTGCCTGCCTGGAAACAAAGACAACTGAGCATAAAACTGGTTTGCTCAACTTTTCTCCTCACAAAAGGCTTTTGTCCTGTAACAAGCCATTTCTGTTCTGGAATAGAAGCTATTGTTAGGCTCCTTAGAGGTAAAACCTATACTGGGCATTATAACAACCATATGTTTTTGAGGCACATGAACAGGGATTTGAAAGGCACAGAACACTGCGAGAACAACAACTGCATGTCGCCAGTTATTCTGGCTTGCATGTTGTAAATTAATAGTGATGCATCTGGTTGTATTAGAATTGGAGAGGGGTAATTTTTTGCACTAGATATCTAAAAATATTTCAAAGATTAGATGGTTAAGCTTGTCTTTCTTTTTTTTTTTCATTTTATTTTTCAGGTTTACTATGCATTCAAAGGACTGTTTTTACTGATGCTTCTACTATTCAAGATCCTTTGGGTGACATAAAGTTAAAAGATAGCCATATTGTTGTACTTACAGCAATCCTACCTGAAAACTCACCACTCATTAAATTCAAGTAAACATGATGTTCAGATTGGCATTTAATTATGTGAAAATTCAAGTTTGACATTCTTTTAATACTCAAAAAAAAAAAAAAAGAGTTTGTTAAAATTACCCCAAAATAATGACTATGCATTAGGAGCTATATATTGACAAAAATCTTGGGCATCACCAGCCCAATGCATAAATATAAGTGCCCAAGTCCCAAACTGGGATTCTGAAAATCCTTTCTTTTCTTGTAGGGAAGAGATCCTACATTTGTGACTCCATCTGTGCAATTTCTGTAACTGCCCCATTCTGAACTGCCCCACTTGTCACAGACCAGAGCAAAAAACAACTGGATGTTTGCTAGTACTCAAGAAATGGGCTTACTTATAAGTCTTGACATTTTTTCATCCCGATATTAAAAAAACCCAACACCCAACCCATTCAATAGGACCAGGCTCCTACAAGACAGATAGCAAGGAATTCAGCATTTTGCTTTCAGAACAGTTCTTTCAAAAATGTTTGCCTCAGACTGCCAGCATACAACAGTAGGCACAATTGCACAGTTCCATTTCTAGGCAATGTACAGCTGTTATAGACCTACAGTTTGCCATGGCAGAGCTGCTTGTGAGCCCGTTAGGATGAGCTATGTCAAAAGGACACTTCTGAGCAGGACTATTCACACCCAGCTGTCTGAGAGGCAGAGAGGCCAGATGGCATCAACTCTTTTGGCTCCCAATTTTTACCATTTTGAATGCATGCAATGAATGTTCTTAATTTTAAAAAAACACACTTCAGGTTAAAAATCTCATTTGTCAGAGCAAGAAAAATATTCTTCACAAGAACGGTGGCCAAATACTGGCACAGGCTGAGGGATATCCATCCTTGGAGGTACTCAGAATTTGATTATAAAACGACCTGAGTAAACTGAAACAAGTTCAGATTTGGCTCTGATTTAAGTGCAGATCAATCCCGATAACTACCACAGATGCTATACAGAATAAATTATGATATGATTGTACAGCTGATAAATGTATACATATTTTTAATTAACTTCAGTACCTTCTTGCAAGTATAAAACATCTCTGTTCTACTCTGTTCTGCTGAACAGATCATAAAGACAAGAAGGAACAACTTCTGCTTTAAACAGTGTAGTTGAGGCAACAATCTTGCAAACATCATTAACAAGAAACAATCTTCATTAATGCTGGAAGAATCAACTATTTCCATCTCAAGTATTTATTAGGTCCTCTTAAAATAAGTGTTGTTTTATTTTGGTTTATGGATAGAGTGAAAGAGGAGAGGAAGGGGGCTCTCTGCCGAGATCTACCTGCAAGGTGCTGCTGGTTTCATAAAAACCTGTGCTGATTGGAGAATCTGAGAATCAGATCCAGAAACTGATGGAAGTGCATTTCAGACCTACCACAACACAGACATTACTGCAAAGAGCATTATTTGGTCAGTAACCCTCATCATCTTTGTACCTTTGGGAAATAAGTTAAATCAAGACAAATCTACTCTATCTCATGAGAAAAATCCAGGGTTTGGTTTTTTTTTAAAATTGCTTTTATATATACATTCAGAAAGGCAGTTTCTGTAACTAAGCTTTTGCAAAAACCTGCTTTCAAATGGATATGGGAGTATTCCTCCTAAAACAAACATCTCCATGGTCTTTAAAAGAAAAAAAAAA
>VYXF01009617.1:1257503-1275230 GCA_013397295.1 Polioptila caerulea
TGGCTGCAAAACAGTTTTTAACATCATTACAGGTAAACCAAATTCCTCAGGGGCATGTATGATGCAGGCTAATATTTTCATGGCTATTTATGCTTTGTAGCATCACAGGAAAGGGAGCCTGAGAAATACAGCTCAAAAAGGTGTTTTCTGGAGGAGAAACAGAGATTATTAGAAAATAATCCCTTTATTTTAGAATGTAGAACTGATACCATAAGTTTGCAGAATTATTTCATTTAAATAGGGCTTTAACCACAGTTTATCAAATACCAATAAAAAATCTAGACTCTTCAGAAATATAACACAGAACAAACATCACAAAAGTGGTTACTTAATACTTTAACTACAGATGCTTTGTATGCACTGTCTACGATGAATAAGTGCTAATGAGAAAGTGCAAACTGCTCATTATCCCATTAGTAGCTCTTCAACAGCCAAAAAAAGGGAATCAGCTTCTCTGGTGACAGCTACTGTGGCAAACAACTGTCAGTTCAAGGGAACGATCTGCTGGTGAGTTGATGGGAACCTTCAGACAGACTTCACTGTCATTCTGACTTAAAACTACTTCTGATTCCATAGAAAAGAGTGGGTCTTTTCATGTATTAAAAAAAAAAAATAGTTAAAATTATCACTTCTTGTACTCTCCTCCCATTTAATTTGGTTCTCCAAAGGGGAAAATTTCAATACACCATGAATTAACAACATTTTAAGCAGCAAAGAATCAGACTTTGGAGCATTCACCAGGAAATTTTTTTTTCTCCTTACTATTATAAGTTAAATTCAGTTGCTAAAAAATATTTTTTCTTGTTTCAGAAGCCTTCAGGATAAAAAGCCTTTTAAAGATGTTTAACATTCTTACAACATGTACAGACTTCTAAACTGGTGCCAGCTGACTAGTGCCAACTACCATCCACACTACACCGTGCTGTGCAGATATACAAGTTACAATGGGTTTTGCCAGACCTATTGCAGGAATGTTTTTATAATAAAGACTTGAGCTATCCAGTTCCAAGGCTGGAAATTACATGGCTAACAAAAGGAGGTGTTCACTAAATCCCCCCCACATCATCATAAACCTATAAAATTCTGTACTAATACCTAAAGGCTGGTATTACAAGGCCAAATGAGAAATTTGAGCTCTGAAATCCCTTCAGGAAAATCTAACCTAATGTGTTCCTTCACCAACAAGATATATTTCTTCCTTTACCTCTAACCCTGTGCTTTGCCATCATTACTAAACAACACAGTAGCTTCTATTCACAGGGTTTTTTTCTTTGCTTTTTTTCACAGTTGATTTATAATTCAGCATCAAGATTTACAAAATATTTCAGCTAATTAAATTCCATACTGCCATCTAATAAAACAGATTATTGAAGCTTAGATTTGCACTGATCCATCTCAATTACTGTAGCTATGTTTCTTCTAGGCCCCCGTTTAAATTTTCCTCATATGGTTTTCTCTTTCTGCATTTTTAAAAGGTAGGCACAAATGGTGCTTGTGTTGAGTTGGAACCAAAACAAGACCATGACTAGAATGCTTTGTCCTGTGCCCCAAGTTCTACCCCAAACACCTTCCTTCTGCCCCTTCACCTCTAGGGTGGCAATACACACTCCCTCCCCTGGCAGTCATGCTTTGCCACAGTGCAGCTGCTGGTCCAGTTGAGCAGCCTTGGGGCCATGCAGCAGTTTGAGAATCGTGTCCTCTTTCCTACACCTCATCCAGCACAGCAGCACACGGCAAGGCTGCCTTGCAGCATGGCTCTACTCAGGACTCACCACCCCTTGTGGAAGCACGGCCTGTGATGAGGTCTGGAGAGGTGCTCCAGCAAGCAGGGCACAAGACACTCCTTCCAGTGAGCCTTGTGGCTGCACCTGGCCCTGCAGACTGTAATTAGCAATTAATATGGATTCCAGCAAATCCAGGTAGCGCTTGACATTCTAATCCTGCAAAATACATCCTGTGAGCATTAGTACCATCACTCCAGTTTTACATCTATCCCTGTAATTTTGTCTCACTATGGCATGCTCCCTGAGGTGAACTGCAAGAAGCTGCATAGCAGAAACTGCATAACAGAAGCCCTCACACCATCCGTGGAAGATGGGATTTTCCACCTTAATATACCATGCAAATTCCTGGCAGATGTAACAGACTTTACTTGACACATCAAAATGGCAGTGTCACTGGCTGACATTCTGTAACTACAGATCTTTGCACTCTGTGTAAAGCCTTCATGATTTAACCTGGGACCACTACTTTGGGAGGCCATGAATCCATGCTGGAAGAAGGTTAGATGGTTACTGTTAGTTGTCAGCATGGATCATGACCAGTGCATCATATTATTCTTGTTACCTCTTGTTATTTTCCACCATCCTCCACAGATTTTTTTTTCCAAATACAGTCAGTCTTCAAGAGCCTTTTGACATTATGCCTACCAACCCCATTTTAGCAGAAGGTTGGAGAAAATTCATGGCATCTTATGGCCTTTGTTCACGTCTTGCACGCCCTCCAGGTAAACACAGCAAGATGTCCGTCACGCCTCAATCGCTCCAATATTTCCAGGATTGCCCCTGCTTGCTGAAAAACAAGGAAAAAATAGACTTGGCCTTTTACTTAGACTTAAGAAGGGAGTTCAGATGCGCTTCCACACAGCTACCAAACTGTCTCACTTAAAAGCAGATGCCAGCTGCCATTAAAGTGCATTAACACTACAGTGAGAGGTGCTCCATGGCAAGGTATGGTCCTGGACATGGGTATCCAGTGTCTCTAGGTGGTGTCCCAAAACAAATGGAAATAAGAATCTTTATTGTCTCTTAAGGGAAAAAAATTAAAAACAAACCCTTCATATGTTCTTAAAACATTTCTACTGAATGTTTTCTCTCTGATGTATTTCAACCCTTTGTAATAGTGTTCCAGCTGGCTGTAGCCCTGTTTCCATGCTGTTAACTTGTCATAACAGTTGACAATCTCCTTAAAAAGGAAAGTAAGGGGAGAAACATCCCTCAAGTCCAACAGGATCAGACTGACCCAGCTCTCTGCAGTATGCAAACATAGCTTGTGTGGTAGATGATTTGTCATGTATGTTTCCTGAGGAACCATCAGTGGTTTCTTAGTACATAATTATGCAAATCACTGAAAGTACTATGTGAAAATGATTATATTTAGTATGCACTCTGAGTATAATAACAATATTCAGTGCCATTCATTCCACAATCTCAAATTTTCTCATTATATGTCCAAAAAGTACATATTTATACGTGTGAGATAAATAATGATACATTTGTAGTGTCTGCTACTTTAATTTGCACTTAAAAATTGGCAAAGTCAAAGAAATCAAACAAAAAAAAAGCATATTTGCCCACTTAGTATACCAGCTTGTGAAAAACTCTTTATATCCTCTAACTTTAGGATCTTTCTCAGGTAACATCTGGAATCTTAAAACAAGTCTAGAGCAAGTTGTCTTTAAGGTTCTCTTTGCAATAACTTTTAGCACTATAGCTGAAGAGGAATTCTGCAACCGGTGTTATGCTTACTTTAAACTTAAGTAATTCTGTTGATTAAAACTTGACACAAGGTTTATTGGCTTAATTGCCTAGGTATTTTAATGTATTTCTGCTATTGCACCATAGGTCCAGTATTCATTATTTTGATTTTAGCAGTAAATCTGTCCACTCTGAAAAAAAATTCTCCTTTATGTTGCTGTTCTTCATGGATAGAACATTCTTGTTTACTTGCATTCCTATTCCTTTTTTCCTTAGTAGATTATTTGAGTTCACACATAAAGCATATATTCTCCTTCCATTCAATAAAGTATAGTTATCTAAGGTACAATAGATATGGTTTGAAATCAACTTGTGCCTGAACGGACTTAGATATATAATTCTTCCCCCTTTACTGATGTCCTTAATAATCATGTTCAAATGCTTAGTGATTCAAATCTGTATTCAAATCTGCCAAGTTCAAACTCTAAAGTAGGAAGCATTTCTTTGCCAAGACAGAATCAAGCACTGAACAGGCTTCCTAGAGAGGTGGTCCATGTCCCAAGAGTGTCAGTGTTTAAGAGGCATTTGGGCAATGGCCTTGAAAATATGTTGCAGCTTTTGGTCAGTTCTGAAGTAGCCAGGCAGTTGGACTAGTTATATTGTATTTCACTTCCAGCTAGAAAAATTCTATTCTATTCTATTCTATTCTATTCTATTCTATTCTATTCTATTCTATTCTATTCTATTCTATTCTATTCTATTCTATTCTATTCTATTCTAAACTGCTGTTGCTAAATGAATAGATGACAAAGGTGCTTAGTCCTCCTTGTTAAAATTGTTCTGCTTGATGTAAACTTAGCAAAAAAATCATTGGGTTGAATAAAGTGAAGAAGTATAAGCTTAAATCTCTATCACTAGTGAAAGATTTTTCCAGAGGGAGAAACAGGTTTAATCTCTGCCTTGGTAAAAATTATATACTTTATGTTGAGGTTGTCTTCTTATCTACCTTTTCTGCCAGTCAGGTTTTGAATTCTCTTGGCATAGAATAGATGCTGTGGGGTAAAATCACGAATCTTTGCCTTCATTTAAAATACATATTTCTATCATGTTTTCAAGGAAGCCTTGGAAGTAAGCTAGTGTGAGAAGAAACAGAAAGGATAAAGGAATACTAAATTCCTAATCTTTCAATCTCTGTTGGCAATTTAACAGAATCAAGCAAAAAGTAGCTGCCATGTTCTCTACTTACATTAGGTGGCACCATCCTCATGGATTTATTGTTTATGTAAAAAAGCTTAAAAACATTAATTCTGAAATTATGTTAATGCGAGTATGAAATATCTTGATAAAGTTGATGCTTCAGTTGCAACTAATGCAACTAACACCTGATGTTATTTAGACAAGAAAGAGTACTCAGTTTTTGTGTAAAAAAATCTCCTTTGCTGAAGAAAAGGTGCAAGGAATAGCTAGGAGGAAAGCAGGAATGCTGATGGATTTACCCATAAACCTTGCTCTGTAATAGGCTTATTAAGAAGCCCATAATTCACTCTTCATCTCTAAACAGGTTTTGTTCCCAGAAAAATAATNTGCAGAGTGCCACGCCAGGAAACCCACGGGTCTGGTTAGATCTGCCAAGCAGCAGAGAAGCCAGACCGAGGTCGTATGGGTGGGCCAGAGCTAGCCAAAAGGCCCAAACTACCATAGGTTTTGTTCCCAGAAAAATAATAGCTAAAACCCCCTTATGATTCAACTTATTCAGCTGGGCTATCATAACTTGCCAGGACCTTTTCATCTTTCACTTATCAATGGAGGAATTTCTAAAAAAAAATGAGAATTTACCATTCCAGTTTGTAACATTCATCACTATTCCATAGTGTGGTTCTCCTTGCTTTAAAATGAAGTTAGGACTTTTAGAAATGGAATGAAGGAGAGGGTAAGTAATGAGAGTAACCAACATCAAATTCAATTAAGATCAACCTCCTCTCAAATCATCTCTATGTCAGACAAGGCATGGTCTTAGTCATGGGAATCCAGTGTCTCTAGGTGGTATCCCAAAACAAATGGAAATAGGTAAGAATCTTTACTGTCTCTTATGGGGAAAAATATTTAAAACAAACCCTTCATATATTCTTAAAATATTTCTGCTGGATGTTTTCTCTTTGATGTATTTCAACGTTTTGTAACAATGTTCCAGCTGGCTGTAGTCCTGTTTCCATGCCGTTAACTTGCCTCACAGTTGAAAATCTCATTAGAAAGAAATTCTTACAAGACTCATGACCCTAGAACTCCTGGTCTTGAGGAGAATTCTTGTAAGAGCTTAACTTTCAAATTCTGTGTTTAGTTTTTCCAAATTTGGAAAATTACATACAGTCCATAAGATAGAAATAGGTGGGTGTGAACTGCCGAAATATTTTAGGACCTCAAAAGAGAAGTGATTTTCTCTTTCAGTGTTCCATCTTTAGGTTAACATATTAGGAACTCATTAAATCAGTTTAAGTAACCTCTTTGTCATGGCCTGCATAGCTAGAATCAAATTTATAAAAGGCAAATAGATGCTATTTGAAATTTTCATCCACGTACCTTACTGCTCTTATTGCTGATGATCCTCTGATACCAAATTTCACCCCAGCATGAACTCATGCCATTTACCAAGGTTCACAGAGACAGGTGACTCAAACAGCCTGTGATGAATATCCCTCTACTCTGTTTATGTCAAAAAAGCAATGACAATTCAAAGTTATTACTTTGTGTAGATCATTTAGGTAAAAAGAATTTTAAAGTAGGGAAGGCCCTAAGTATCTAGCCATGAAATTATTATTAAATCTATCATAATATTTCAGTACTAAGCAAGACTGGACTGATTACAGGATGCACACACTCTGTTTTCTTGCACATATTTCTGCTTCAGACCTGAATTAGGGATGACTGATCTATTTGTTAAAAAGCAAACCAAACACTTGTCTCAAATAACAGTGATAAAAGTAAATATTGCAGAGTAACTGAGTAGGAATTTTCTATCGCTCGAAAAAAATACATTGGTGTCACTGTTAAAGTGTTTTCAAAGATGTGCAGCAAAATCTTGCTGAAAACTACTTTTAGACAGCAAGGGTTAGTAGGTCACTCTAAAGCGCCTTTCTGAGCTCCTACTGTTTGTAAGAGCTCTTGCAGAGCAGATATAATGGGATTTTCAGTCAACTGGGGAATGGTAACACATAGCTGACTAATGCATGGGATTTATACAAGTTACAAGTAATCTGGATATGTTTTCAATAGAGCAAAGATTCAAGAAATTGAGAACATACAAGGCTTTTGCTAACCTATCATGTGGGCACTCCAGGAAGGCTTATTTTTGACATGAGAGCTATCTGTGTGCCAGACTTAACATAACTGCAGGGTGATGCTGGAGAACTTTACAGAACAGGCCTCAAAGTACTAACATAAGCAAAGTGGCACTTTTTTCCTAGGCTCATTTATTGAAGGAGCTGAATAATTTGGTTGAAATATTCTGCAATTCAGCCAGAGGCACAGGAAAGATATGAAACCTTTTGGCTTAAATTTGGTGCTTCAGAAAGGTATAAACAGTTGAAATCAGTATTGTATAATGGGAATGGAGACTGTTTTCAGTGGTGCCTTCAGAGGTGCATAGCAAGTGGTGCTGCTCACACCATACATAACAGATACACAGGGTTCTCACCCTGCTGCTTCTCTTTCCATTACTGCAGCAGGGAAAATGAACTTTCAGTAGAAATACCTGACTAGTGTAAAAGATCAGTAATGACCCTTCTGTATAATATTCATTTATGCTCCACTTAGCATTCCATTTTAATTAGTAGCTCAAGAAGCAACCAGGAAATAAACATCATCTTAGAGCATTCCTAACATTATTCCCTAGAACATCTCTGAAGTAGACCACAATCTTCCCAACAGCCTGAGAGACAAGAAAAGGTTTGAGAAGTAAGAGGTATATATCAGTCTTTCCTGTATGCCAGCTGAAGCCAGCAAGATGTACATGCCACTATGACTCAGCAACAACAAACCTGCAATTTCCTCGGGCTTTGGGCATTTGACATTACAATGACTCATTGTCCATATGGAGAGCTGAGGAGTCATTTGTACAACTGCACCAGAGCATTTTTAAAAGAACTTAGGGAAAAAAACTGTAGTTCCAAAGTGTTGTTTTTCTGATAAATTTTCTTAGTTATTTCAGTTATCTCTCTGTGATTTTTTTAACAGTGAGATATAGCTGCTGGTTGTGGCTCCACACCTGTTACAAAACAGTATTGCATCTCTTCTTAAAAGTTTTTATGGCAGCATCTTTCCACCAAATCTTTGATATTTGGTGATACTAAAACAACTAACACAAACATATGTTAATGTAGGTTTCATCACTCAATAATGGACAAAGGGAGTTGAGCCATATCCTACAGGCCTGGGCATTTTACATGCCTAGGAAGGAGAAGCAGATCCCACTGAACTCAAGGAACAGCCTGCCTTCAGCACCAGAAATGTGCCACATTTCCTGGCACAACCACACAGCAGGTTTGAGGACCTCCCAGCTCCAGTGAGGAGTTGAAATTAAAAACACATGCTAAAATGACCAAATCTTTCCACCATGCTCTGAAAGGAGGCCACAGCTATCCATCCTCAATCAAGAAGTGACACACAGAGCACAAATTTATTCCGTAGAGAAACCAATCTTTGTTACTCTTTCTCCTTCATCAGACCATCTAAGCATTTGCACCTAGACTAATATTCCCACAAAAATGACAGACCTTTATCGTCTAAAGGTCACCTACATCAAGCTTTGACATCAGTGATGTGAAAAACAAGAGGGTTCAAATATGATGTAGGTTCTTAAACTGTCACATAACAAAAGATTTCATTCATCTTTTCAAACCAATAAAGTAACTAACTACAATACTAAAATGTGAATTTAGTATCTCTTAGGTTGCAAGTTCTTTTGCTGTCATGTACTATTTCAGCCATACAACTATGGGCCTGCAGCTGGTATGTGATCATCCACTGGGGAATGCAGGCTGAAGAGCTGAGGTCTGACACTGGAAGACAGGAAACATCAGATAAATTATTTCCTGTCAATCTTTATTATGTTCCTTGTGTAACTGTATTTCAATACAGTCTTTAATTAAGTAATCATATTCTATTGTTCCCCTATTACCTCTAACATTTAATGCAGAAAATTAATTCCCATGATAGTTAGATTAAGGTCTCAGAGGCAACTCTTGGTTGTGTTGATCCCTAGCCTCTATGCAGCTTGATCTTTCATCCTCAACTATATTTTTCACAGGTTTGGTTTTTATTACATATGAGTTTTTATGAATAGATAACATCAAAATAAGGTGAATTTTGAGTGCCTTTTACCACACCTTTGCAGGTGGCTAGCAGAGGCTCTTTCTGCTTTTTGTTCATCCCAGGCTTCAACAACAACACACAATGACATGAGAAAAGTTTCAGTGGTTGGTCGACCTGTTTCCAGACAAAAGCTGTTTCTACTAAACACTTAAATGTGATAATTTCTCATGTGAGATGTTGCATTTGCATTGAAAATTGTTGGGAGGGGGGGGGGAGGAAGGGGGATACAAGCAGCTGAGCTGCAGTTCTCACAAGATATGAAAGTAATATTCAACACAACATCCCCATAGTACTAAACATAAAAGTTTGAGGTTGAAAATTAATGTCATCAAGCTCACATCTGGAGTATTCAGTATTTCACTGAAAAGCCAATATGTTCTTCACAGGAACAAAATAAATCCTCCTTCTAATTTTGCTTACAAGTGTCAGCCTGCATTATGTGCAAATATCAGGCAATGGCAGGACAGCAGAGAACAAATGAAACAAAATTCTCTTCCCAGCGTACTTTAACTTCCATATGAATTTTAAGAGAAGAAATTGTAGTTTTGCTTACTTAGCCTGTATCAGCTCTTTTCTTTACAGTTAAAATGAACTTTTAGAGGTGAGACTTCCCTGAAGAATATTATGTTTGTCTCCCTGCCAGTCTATGTCTCCAAGTATTGGAAATACAACCTTTTTTCTTTTAATTTTGGCAAAGCAAGAAAATTTGATTTTTGCTGTTTATGTGTAATGCCTGTTTAAAAGCATCTTTTCTAACATGTTACTGATCAAAAAAACTGTAAGCTTTTTTGCATTGTCCTGAGGAAGTGAATTCATTCTGCTCTAGTCTACAGATAATACAATCCAGATATCAGGTTTGCACTTCATAGAACTGTGTGACTCAGCTGTCGTGGCTGCTTCTGTTTTTGCATGTCCATACCTTCCGCCTGTGGGTCTGGGTTTGCTGCAGTGTGTGTTTGGCTGCATTCAGGCAGATGTTCTTCATTTTGGCCTCTCTTTTCAGTCTCATAACTAAGCCTAAAGTGAGACCGTTAAAGAAACCAAATACTCCAGGATTGTGATGAAAACCAAAGCTTTCTTAGATGTTATTAACCTGTGAAGATATTAAATCAATCAAGGAGATTCAATGCTACCATATAGAACATGGGAAATATTTGAGACTTACAAAGATTTATTACGATGCAAACTTTTGACTAATGGGTTTTTGTATTAAATTCTTTTACAAATATTTAGGAAATCTGATTTTTCAATGCACAGCCCTGAGACTTTGTTATGGCTCACACCAGATATCCTGTGCCTGGAGCTAATAATTTTGCTATTTTGTAATAGCAAAATTTGAAAGGCAATGTTGTAGATTCTTATGTTAGTCTTCCTTTCCAAAAGCTACTGAAATGCCTTTTTCTCCACTAAAATCAGACATTTTATCAGAAGTGGTTTGATATAGATTGCCTATACTATCTCATTGCTGCATTAGTTTATGGGACGGGGAACCTACTGCACACAATGACCTCTTACTAAGCACCTCTTACTACTCTGTTCAAGAAAACAGATGTGGTAACATTTCTTGAGAAAAACATTCTCTCTTTATGGTGTAGTTACAGGGTTATTTTGTTTTCATTATGGCTCTCATTTTTATTATTATGAAAATAAACATATGCATGAAAGCAGAATTTTTATTATTTAAGAATTAATCAAAATGCCACCAGTTTTTTTGCATTAATGTAATGATTTTTATGTTTGAAGAGCAATAAAACATCTGTTAACTATCTACCATAATACTATACCACAAATTAATTCTTTTTCCATGAACATCATAAAGATATATGTGATATTGCAGTAGACTGTCAGGAAAAATGCTATTGCAACACACATGCTTATGATAATTTAATATGGGAAAGAAACTGTGTACCAGGAGGTGAATTTCAACTTTTTCTAATAAAACTGAGGAAAAACCAGCAGAGCACAAAAACTTACTGACCTTTGCAGCCTTCAGACAATTGTTTCCTGTAGTTCTGATTTGGAGTTTTAATGTCATGTGTAAGTGAATCTAGGTCTCAGGAATGGGATTCTGCTTGCAGAAAATACCAAAGGGGGAAAAAAATTACTAACATACTTGTCCTCATTTTGTTGCACAAGTGGTTGCAGCCATTGCAAAACTGCCACAAAGAAGAATTTTTAGAAATTAGCTATCTATGAGAATAAATCATATTGTTAGCTTGTCGTGAACAAAACAATGTTCTGAAAATGACTACATTTTTTTTTGGGCCTAATGAAGCTTCAGACAGTAAATAATTCACAGAGGCATAGCACTGTAATCAAAGCTACTGTCCTTTTAATCTTCACTTGCTCAGAATCAAGGCCTTGAATCCAGTTTTTTAATTTTCTAGTACAATCTACTCTTTGCAAATACAGACTGACTGCTATCAATGATATAAGGGGAAGTACAGATCACATCATGTATCCTCATTATGATGTTTCCTATCCCTCAATACAAGCATAACCTAATCACCTTTAAAAAGCCCCAATTATTTCTGCTTGATATCCCCATGAAAAATGGACCATACATCACAAAATAGTGATTTCTTTACATTACTCAGTACATCCTCTTACCAATAAAGCAAACATTTCATCATTCATGCTCTTTCCATTTACTGCAGCAGGATTTCCATGTAAAACTTTTCCATGTGCTTTAAAGTCTATTTTGGACTTTTCAAACAATTCCTCGAAAGCTTGACAAACTCCAAGCCTTCAAGCCACACTTCAGGGGTATCAAAGAAGATCTTCTAGTTAGTTTTTTCTTTCCTAGAGGAATTTATAGAAGCACTTTGCTTCTATGTTCTTGAAAAACTAAAATAACTAAAATAATTTTTTAAAAAACCTATAACGTTTTCTTGTACTGGCCCTCTGAAATTAATTTGCTTAACAATTTTGCCTGACAATTTTGAAGATAAAAGATAAAATTAGTGCAGAAAAATAGTTCTTTTCTATGGAAACACCCTTCTACCCCCCCCCCCATTCCCCCCCCCCCAATATATTTAGTTCCATGAGAAAGTAAAAATTTTGGAGCACCGAAATATCTGTTTATAAATGTCCTATTCTCATGTAAATTAATCTTCTTGGCCTATCTCTGGTGAAGGTACCTTCTTTAGAAAATATGCTGCTGGTAGTAGTTTGCAAAGGTAATTTGCCTACCAAGTTTGCGGGTCATGGCCAAGTCACCAAGTGGTTCTTTCCGGCTGATTAAGCTGTGGGACAGGTTCCAGTGAGCAGGTCTGAAAGCACATGCTGACCCTGTCTAAATCTTTAGCCAGATGAAGCCTGGGAACACCTCAGCTTCCCCCAGCCTCCACTTGAAGGCAACCTGAGCACCTGGTCCAGAATGTGGTCCCTCTCCTCACCAGCAGCACCCCAGCCTGTGCTGTGGGTCCTCACAGGAAATGCCTCTTCCCCCTTGAACAGACATAGCTGAAGCCTAAGCACACTTATGAAGGAGGAATTTTGTTCAAACAGCTTTTCATTACGAACACAAGTTCTGCAAAATCTGGAAGTCCAATTAAAAAAATATTTTTTAGTGAAAGACACTGAAACATGACAATTCCCTTTATCATCAACATAAAGTTTTGTTACATAATGAATTCTAACTATATCTTCAGGAGCCTTGTGATCTAGAAGCTGTTATTCTCCTTTGTCTCCTAGGAAGCTTCCTGGACAAATGACATTTTCCATGATTTACTGGAAACATCCTTTCCTATAGTGAAGAATGGCATTTCTTTATAAGAACACAGATTCCATCTGATGAGGTTTTAATTCTGTTCCTCTCTTCCCCCCTTATTAAACCATTTTTCTGAGGTGGAGGACTGGGACATCCAGGTCTGAAATTCATTCACACTTCACAAAGTCTTCAGGGACTTTAAGTCTTTAAGTCCCTGTTGGAACTTTAAGAGACACGAGTTGCAAATCGATGTACCTTCCCTATGGTAAATTCACAGTATCAATTGAATATCCTGTCATCTTTAGAGCATGCAAAGTTGTGCCTTACACTAAAGACTGGCTATAAATAGAAAGCATACAACACGTTTTCCATGACTTCGGATTTCAGCACATCACCCATCGGGAAGTCCTGGTTCCATCAGCCCAGGCACCCACCTGGAAGTCCTGGATTGCTTACAGATAATGGCCACACAATTCCCTCCTTTCAAAGAATCCAGGACCCAGGAGCCAAAGAAAGCCAGCAGAATATTTTGACCTGAGACTGAGGTTCAGAGATTAAGAATAGTGGTGATGGGAAGAGACCACTTGTTGGTTTTACTGCTTAGAAGGATTAACAAAGAGAATGCTAAAATCTGTTAAAATGTACTAAATCTGGGCAAGCTGGATAGATGGGCTGAGGTCAACAGTATGAAGTGCAATAACACCAAGTGCCAGGTCCTACACTTTGGCTAGAACAACCCCAGGCAGCACTACAGACTGGGGTCAAAGTGGCTGGAATGGGGCCCAGTGGAAAAGGATCTGGGAGTGCTGGTCAATAGCAGCTGGACATGAGCCAGCAGGCAGTGTGTGCCCAGGTGGCCAAGAAGGGCAATGGCATCCTGGCCTGTATCAACAATACAGTGACCAGCAGGACCAGGGTAGTGATCATAACCCGTTACTCAGCACTTGTGAGGCCACACCTCAAAATCCTGTGTCCAGTTTTGGGCCCCTCACTGCAAGAAAGAAACTGAGGGGCTGGAGTAGGTCCAGAGAAGGGCAACAGAGTCAGTGAAGCATCTGAACTGTGAGTCCTACAAGGAGCAGCTGGAGGAGCTGGGGGTATTTAACCTGGAGAAGAAGAGGCTCAGGGGTGACCATATAGCTCTCTACCATTCTCTGGAAGGAGGTTGTAGCCAGGTGGGGATGGGCCTCTTCTCTCAGGCAGTCAGCGACAGGATAAGAGGAAATGGCCCCAAGTTCCATCAGAGGAGGTTCAGACTGGACATCAGGAGGAATTGTTTCACAGAAGGGGTGGTTAAACAATGGAATTGTCTGCCCAGGAAGGTGGTGGAGTCATCATTCTGGAGTTGTTCACAAAATGACTGGGCATGGTACTTAATGCCACAGCCTAGTTGACAAGGTGGTGTTCAGTCAAAGATTGGACACCATGATCTTGGAAGTTTTTTCCAACCTAATTCTGTGAAATCACTGAATCACTAGATTGGAAGAGACCTTCAAGATCATCAAGTACAACCCATGCCCTAACACCTCAACTAAATGATTGCACTGAGTGCCACATCCAGTCTTTTTTTAAACGCATCCAGGGGTGGTGACTCCACCACATCCCCCGGCAGATCATTCCAGTACTTTATCACTTTTTCCATAAAAACTTTTTCCTAACATCCAACCTATACTTCCCTTGGCACAGCTTAAGACTGTGTCCTCTCATTCTGCCCGTTGCTGCCTGGAGAAAGAGACCAACCCCCACCTGACTACAGCCACCTTTCAGGGAGCTGTAGAAAGCTCCTTTCACTCTTTAGTCAAACTACTGTTAGTTCAGTAATATCCACTTATCTTCCTCATGGATGACTCGCATCCACGCCTGAATTTCCACATATTTCAGTCTGACTCATCACTGTTTAAGTTGGAATTGTTCTGTCTCACAGTTTTTGCAACTACACTGTTAGTCTTTGCTTACTCATATTAATAGCTTTGCCATGGTCTCACATCTCCTCCCTCAGTGCCTTTCCAGCATCTGTGGGCAAAAGCCAATGTTTTCTGTTTGAGACAGACTGGAAGACTTATTGCCTCTTTCATGAAAGAGGAATCTTTGCTCCTCAGAAAAGCCAGTCACAGCTTTATCACTGCTTGCTGATGAGCGTACACTACAGCTGATCTAAAAAAGCCTTGGAAGGTGCTTGAGAATTAGAGCTGCTGGCAAGGCAAAGAAGTGGCAGTCACTCCCTGCCGCCTCCAGGAATTCGCATTCTGCAAGGGGGATTTTCCTCTCATTTAAGCCTGCAAACATTCCTGAGAGGAACAGTTTGTCCTCAAGTTGGCATAATGTTGCATTAAACATTTGCCACTTACTGTTCTGCAAGCTGTTAAGCTTCCTGTGAAAGCAGTAAGATACCACAGAAGCACTCTTTTGTAAACAGAGTCCTACATTATTTTATTAAAGTACTGTGGCAATACTTATCTGGGCACAAAATAAGGGGAAGTTGCATCACTATGTGGGCTACAAATGAGGCAAGGGGAATTATTAGCCTAAATTAACACAGAAAAACAAATTATTTTCAGCCAGGAAGTGTTTTACAAGGAAGAAAATGTAGTAAGGAAAGATAAAACTTTAATGATAAGCATAAGAGATAGGATATACAGATTAAAAGAAAGGAAGTGTGTAATTTTAGCTTAGTTCCAGGTTGTAATTACAGTGCAAAATAAAAAGAATACCAATGAAAATTTCAATGCGCTCTGAAAAAGACATAGAAATAAAGGAGAAATTCACTTATTACAAAGATTTTGGAGAATGTTCCAAGTGAGCAGGAAGTCCCTTCTTTTCTAACTGTACAAGGACACCAGCATCATACTTGGCAACATCGGCCCCTTGCTTTGCTAAGGCCACTGCTATCCTTACTCAATAAACTGTAGAGCTTATTAGGAGTCTTGAATTACAACCCTAATTGCTATGTGCTTCACAAGCCCCCTACTGCTAGCAATCCAATTACAACACAAAAATTGACAGACAAACATGGATGAACATCATTCAGTGAATCCATTTGGTACTTTCTAGCCTAACATCTCCATAAAAATGGGAAAACACGCTGAAACTTTCTTATTCCCCGTGACAGACATTGGTTGAAAAACACCTGCATCCTAACCACTACCATCTGCACTCTAAATGCATGTCTGGCAGGCTTCTGTTTTTCTGAGGGAATCTCAGTAAATGTAGTACAATGAGAATCCCGTATTTGTCTGTATCTCTGCAAATGTGATCAGGCTGAACCTGCTCAAGGGGTGGCAAGTAAACAATGTAATAAACCAGTTAAAGCACTGCACTACTTTGGAGAAGATTAAACATGCCCACATTTTTTTTTATACTGAAACTGGCTGGACCAAAATATCCAGAATGTCAGCACTAGTGACCACTCTGTCTCTAAAGCATTGTAGATTGCTTTCAAGCTGCCTTGAGGGAATAGTGTCTGTTCTGTACTAACTCCCAAGGAGTGCCCAAGAACTGCTGGGAGAAGTCTGAGCTGATCCAGCCCAAACCAGGGACAAGGTTAATGATCTAGCACTACAGATGACTGAGTTTGTTACTCTGGAAGATTTAGAGACACCTCCCATGGCACTAACCTCAAGGAAGTAATGAGCAAGAATTAATCAGAAAACAGTGGTGCTTTCAAGGATTTACTGCAAAAGCACATTAATTAGACTGCACCTCTGAATGTACCAGAGGCCAAAAAACAGATCAATACTCCAGAAAGCAACCTCCTAAAGGAGCTCTTGTTCAGCAGAACACTGCTTGGAAGGGCAAACTCAGGACGGTAAGCTCAGAAAAGGTCTGCTTTTGTCTGTTACTACAGCAAGGCAGTTGAGTGCTGCAGCGGGGGAGGCTGAGGAGGAAGACAAGGGCATCCCTATTTACAGACAAGACTGCACCAGAAGTGCCTGACTTACATAAGCAATTTGTTCTCTTGTTTGTGTAAGCAATCCAGCTAGACCACAAATACCATCCTGAGTGCTCAGGTGAAAAGTACTTGCAAGTCATTGTTCTGAGAAAATACCCTGAAAAGCGGAGTCCAAGTCTATGACATCAATTGCAGACCTCTGTATACCATGACTGGATGCTGGTGAGTCATGGCATGCATAAACCAGCAGCATTTGAGAAGACCATCATATCCAGGTCCAGTAAAATTTATTGTCCTAAATTTGCAATTAACTCAGCCTAAATTGACATAATTGGGAGAATCTGACTCATAGCCTTTTTATAAGTGTATTTTTAAATCTCATTTATAAGATAAATGCATCTTCTGTTTCTGAAATGACATAAATAATACTTTTTTTTTTAATGAAGCTATGCTTCATTTCACCCAGTAAAGGAGCCAAACCCTAGTCTATTAGTACTTGGTCTATGTCTGGCTGAGAAATGAATCAATACTCTTAAATCCTGCCTTAAATGAACTTTTCTGCAAAGTTCTGTCTTACAGCACAACCGAGGATTTACATCAACAGACTGACTCAGATCCTGCCTGGAGCCACAACTGGATTTTTGTTGCTGTTAGAGAGACCAGAGTATTTCTTTGGCCCCCTCCCTCTTTCCTTTTTTCATATAAAGCCACCAGCTCTAATTCTGATCTGGGCTGCAGAGCAGCCTCTCCCGTGTCGAGGCAGCCGGCCTGGGGAGCTGGACGGGGCTGCGCCGGGCGGCAGCGGCGAGAGCAGCGCTCGCTCCGCGGCGCAAGGAGGAGTCGCCAGGCAACGGCGGTAACCACGGATACCCGCATCCCCGGCGGCCCGCGGGCTGCTGAGATTAGTCATTCATCCGGAAAAACACTCAAAAAAATAAATGATAATTAATGTGTTACAATGCAACAGTGTCTCTGCATAAATGTTGTTGTAATGATGAGATTCAATTGAATAGAACTTTACTGCGACTGGGTGTTTGTTCCACCTGAAGACTCTAAGGACTCTAGATCATAGAATCATGGAATCACAGAATAGTTTGGAAGAGACCCTAAGGGTCATGTAGTTGCATGTCTCCTGCCATGGGCATGGACAACTTCCACTGGACCAGGTTACTCAAAGGCCCATCCAGCCTGGCTTTGAACACTCCCAGTGATGGGGCACGGTCACTCACTTTCAAACACTTTGAGCTGCAGCATTAGTGACTGAACCAGATCTCTGGCCAAGG
>VYXF01009617.1:1275414-1290762 GCA_013397295.1 Polioptila caerulea
ATCATGGAATCACAGAATAGTTTGGAATAGACCCTAAGGGTCATGTAGTTGCATGTCTCCTGCCATGGGCATAGACAACTTCCACTGGACCAGGTTACTCAAAGGCCCATCCAGCCTGGCTTTGAACACTCCCAGTGATGGGGCATGGTCACTCACTTTCAAACACTTTGAGCTGCAGCATTAGTGACTGAACCAGATCTCTGGCCAAGGGTCACATGATTTTAAATCCTTCTTTACAGAAATACCCTAAAGCCTAAAATACTACAAGAAAAGCAGTAGAGTTCCTTTACATATAAATTGCCCAGTGAGATTGACTGTCCCTTCCCCAGCAGTCTGGAATTGGTGTTTGGTGGGCAGGTATGATTGCTTGCTGATTAATATCAAAGTTGCCAGTAATCATGTGTCCACAACTAATACTCTTCCATCTTTCACATGTTGGAGGTTTCCAATTAGCAAAGGCAGCTCAGAAAGGGCAGCATCCTGGAGGCCACAGCAGTAGGACAAAGAGCAGCCAAGGTCACCAAGCACCTTCCTCTCAGCCCTCGCAGGAATGTGATTGTGTAAATATATGCGCATGATTTTAGCAAAGCCAGAAAACCTCCAAAATCCTTTGCAGTCTGTGGCCACTGCACTCTGAACAAAATTCCCTCCCAGTTCCAACCCTGGGAACCCATTCAACCCTGTGTTTATGTGCCTCATTGCACACATCACCTGCGATACTGGTATTACCAGTCTCTTTCCTACCACTTCTTTCCCCTAATGCTGAATACTTGAGTCAATAAAATCAACCTGTAGTTAGCAGAGGCATTTACAGGAGCATGGATTTGTCCTTGCACGAGTGATGTACTCAAATTGACTAACTCAGTCATTCCTGATAGGGTCTTGTAAACAAATTATTGATTTCTGAGTGTTTGGGGGATGTTGATTAGAATTAGAGTTGGCAACAACAGCTCGTCTTACTTCATAAGAATAAATTGTAAAAAAGCATATCAAGGAGATCAGTTGATTAATAAAAAGTAATCTTTCTTATCATCCATGATATGCTGGCTATTTTAAATATGAATGTAAAGGAATAAGCAAACTGAACAGTGATAACACACATGCTATATATATTCCCTATCTTGCCTTAACTAAAGTAGTTTACTTTGTTTACTATTGGAATGAGGCAGGCCCTGTGACTTACTTTAATCTGCTTATTCAACTTCTCTACTAAAATCATGCTTTTCAGCTGTGATCAAATAATACACAGTGTGAGCAAAAAGCTTATGAAAATCTGTATAAACTATTTTGATCAGTCTTAATCAAAAGATGAATTTGGCTTCAAACAATGAACCTTTTTTTCTATGAAGCCTTTTAGGAAATCCCACCGCAAAAAATTTCAAGCTTAAATGGTAGCTACTGGGGATACCATTTGTTTGCTGGAAACGTTTAGAAAATTTGATTTACTGTGCATCATAGAAAAACAGAGAAAGGAGGAAAATATATTTTTGCCTCAGTTGTACATTTGCAATTCTGACACAGTTAAACTACACTTTGATCAATCTTCTGGTTCAGCTTCAGTGATGTGGACGTCCTTGGACTAAAGCAGTTTTAAGCATCTCCATAGTTTAAGGGATTTTGATTCATGAAGCCTAAATGTATATGCACATCTATATAGTGTCCTTGGACTCTCACACATACTTGCACAGTTAGCAGAGATTCTGATTTAGCAATCAGGAAAAGGCTTTTCCTAAATCAGAGTTAGGAAGAAGTTGAAGCCCCAGCAATGGGGACTTTCATTGTAAATGATGCATCACGGAGAGCGAAAAGTTTTAGACAAGATAATTACGATTAATATATTTTATATGAAGGTAACATCCATTAAAAACAACCCAAAGAAAGACTGGAACAAGACACACTATAATGGATGCATATTATCAAAACCTATTTGATTTAGTTGCTGGACTACAAATCGCATCACAAATTTATTTTCATATGACTGCCCCAACTTTCTGCTTTAGACTGGCTCAGAAATGCCTTGGCCTTTTTCATAGTGTGACTGAATTTCTGCTCCTCAACCCAGTCAAAAGCAGAGTCACATCAGGCTGTAAAAAATGAAGTAATAAATTATTTACTAAGTAAAAAAAAAATTATATTCCTGAACACTGAAGGTTATAAAGCCTGTTTTCCTTATAAATCTGGGCCTTGAACTTGTTTGACATTGGCCAGACAAGGCACAGGAAAGACTGATTTTCACAAACTGTGCTGCCCAAATGAAGTTTTTCATCCCAGGCTTCAAGCTCCTTTTTCATGTACCTTCTAATAGAGTATACATTCCTGTTGCAGACTTCAATTAACAGACTTCCTCTCCTCTAACTGTTAATTTATTTGCATAAATCTTGGTGCTTAATTATTTTTGAAATAATACTTTGTCACTTTGTTCACTAGACCATCAAAATCATAGAAATGAGATAGAACTTTCCAGATACTATGGAGGATTAAAAAAAAATCACCATATACATTGAATTACCTCAACACGTGCAGTTGTACAAAGCCCATTAATTTTTGGCAAACAAAAAACCAACACCTAAAAAAATTTTAAAACTTCTGGATTCCAAGATTGTTTTATTTTTATTATAATCTGGCTTTGACTTGTTTGTGCTGCTATCACCTGGGAAGGTTTGGAAGACTGATTCTTGGTTCAGATTCCCCAGTGACAGCTATTAATCTCTTCATATCTAAACTGTCTCTTGGAAGGCCTCTTTCTCATATCTTCTCTTCATTACTATCTCTTCACAGAAGTGTTGGAGTTGGTTCTGAATGCTAAGGAGGATCATCTCTTAGCTTGTTAATGAGAACAAACACAACATCAGTACAACTGTCACTAGCTTTAGAAGAATTTTCTGAGGTGATAAAACTGGTTCTTTCCACAAAAAGGTGTTGAATATTCCCACAAGGGAAAAGGTTGTTTGTGTGTTTCTTGTACATCACTGCAATATTTATTTTTGAACACAGTGTTGGAACATACAGTTCATACAATGTGATCAAGTGAGTGCTTTAACATTTCAAACTGTGTTAAATGGATCCTATTTCATCCCTACTGAGCTTGTGGCTGAGCACAAAATATATTTATCCCCAAGAGAATGCCTGGGATTGTCTGTTTTTCTTAATTTATTTCACTACTTAATGTCCTTCAATTTAATAGGCCAGGATCTGTAATAAACTGCATTATTAATATCTATTTTCACAACATTTTACCCATGGGCTTCAATGAAGTCCAACACTATGGCACATAGTTTCTGAAATACAACAGTTCATGGACAAATTCAAGCACACTGGAGTCAGCTGGCCAAAATCAATCCCACCCACCTATAATCTGGGTTTTGGGGCTAAATGTACCTGAATCAGAAGTGATCTCTCATGCCACTAAGATTCCCTCATCTTCAAGCAATATTTCAGCTACTGGACAAAAACAGGACCCTCAGGCCTTGTGTATACCAAGTTTGTCCCCATTTGGTGCCTTCAGCGTGCAGTACCTGGGAGGACAAACACAAGGTCACAAATATCTACAGCAGTGCTTTCCCAGTGCCTGACCTGAGCTCTGCAATACCCATTTAAGGGACATGGGATAAAAAGCACAACCAGTATTGGGAATACACATTTCCTCACTTTTCCTCCAAGAAGACGAGTTTTTGTCTTCCTGAGTCCATGAATTTTTTGCAGTCCTTTTGGCATAGTGATCCAGCTTCGTCTGCACTGTTGATTATCTGCCAGCCTAGTGCTTCCCCAGACCCTGAGACAAGGAAGATGTGGTTTCATCATCTCCCAGAACAAAGGTGATGGCCAAGGTCTTGCATTTCTTGGACAAGTGCTCTAATTCCCTAGCAGTTGAACAAAGGCAGGTATTTCTTCAAATGCAACTCAGGGCTGGAAAACTCCAAGGTGATGTACTTGCCTGCAATGAGTCTCCCCATGACAAAGTTTCTGCCACTGAACAAAGTGTAGTGTAGATGACCACGCTGTGCCTAGTGTCCATCTTGCTGAAAATAGTTTTTAGATCTTACTAAAGAGGATATTCAGAGATCTTTAGGTCTTCAGAGGCAAAAAACAACTCTAGCTCATGAAACAAACATGATGGAAAACTGCCAGTGCTTGGCTCCTCAGTGATGGGCCCACTACAGTGACAAAGTAACAATCTCCCATCTAAGATTTTTAGCAACAGTATGATGTGGCAACAAATCAAGAGTGGTCTTTTCTGTCCTCTGTAAGATAGTCTAAAACATCAATTGATTCTCAATTAGACTACAAGGGGGGAAAAAAATAGAAAAAAATCTCTGCTCTGTTGATTCATTAGAGTTTTGTAGCTTATTTTTTGAGGTTTTATTTGTGTAAGTTGCTGACCTTGACAGGAAGGTGAATGGCATCTGGTAGGAGTGCCATCTCACTTACTTAGCTCTGGTAAGATATTTTCTTCCTAGTGAAATGCTAAACAAACCCAAAAACTAAGTCAAAGATTGGTCTGTTTGAGAATTCATTGCATAAGGATCATCTAACTCTCTGAAATTCCTTTTGTCTGTGTAATTCACTTTCAACTTTTATAGTCACTAAAAATAATACTACTGCATCATCACAACTATTACCTGCCCACGGTAATATGGGCATGGAATCTTTGGCATCTGTGGGACTGCAAACTAAATTGTTGTATGATACCTTCCATCAACATAAAGGATTGATGTAACTTAACTGAAGGAAGAATTTTTAAGAAATCTTATAATCTTAAAATTATAGAATCATTAAAATTGGAAAAGACCATCAAAATCATCAAGTCCAACCTTTGGCCAAACACCGTATTTCCAACTCAACCATAGCACTAAGTGTCTTGCCCAGGTATTTCTTGAGCAGCTCATGGGATGGTGTCCACCCTGTCCAGTCTGTTCCAACATTTGTGGTCACCTTTGTACTAGTTTGAAAGGAAACCAGTGGGATATCCCAAGTCAGAAATACAATTTGGTAGGAAAATTAAAACAAATGGAATAATACAAAAACACTGACAGAGTCAGGATACAACCCGACACCCTGTTGGTCAGCGTGTTGGCAGCAGTCTAATTAAATGGTGGCTGCAGTCCTCTTGGAGACACAGATGTGGTTGTGTTTGAAGCAGTGATCCTGTAGAAGGGTTTGATCTTCCTCTACAGGTCCAGCGGTGGTTATGGAGCTCTTGTCCTCTGGGAATTCAGTAGATAAGTCTGCTTGTGGTGTTCCAAATCTCAGATTATATCCAGATAGGAAATGCTTGGCTATTCCACCTGGGTGGAGCATCTCACAATGGGATGATGTAATTTAATCAGTCATGCAGTGAGACTCAATGGCCCATTAGCAGAAGATATCCCCTAGAAGGATAGAGATAAAGAATATTGTTCCACCTTGTATTAACAGCTTAAGAAGATGGTAACAGAACACATACTTTTGGATACATTTTACATTGTAATCTAAGACAATCCTCAGTGAAGAAATTCTTCCTTTTCTCTGGACATGCTCAAGCCCCTCAATGTCTTTCTTGCAGGGAGAGGTCTGGAACTGGACACAACACTTGAGGTGTGACCTCATCAGTGCTGGTGCCAAGAACAGAGGGACAATCTCTTCTCTGGACCTACTGGCCACTCTATTGCTGATACAGGCCAGGATGCCACTGGCCTCCTTGGCCACCTGGGCACACACTGCCTGCTGGCTCATGTTCAGCTGCTGTTGACCAGCACTACCAGGACTTTTCTGCTGGGCAGCTTTACAGCCACTCTACCCCAGACTGTAATGCTGCCTGGGGTTGTTTTGACACAAGTGTAGGACCTAATGCTTGTTCTTATTGTACCTCATACTGTTTGTCTTGGTACATTGACCCAGTCTATCCAAATCCTACTGCAGGTGATAAATCAGGTTGAATTTTCATTGGTGAAATGTATGGAAGATTTGATACCTGTCTTGATGTTTTATTCTTTATAAACATGAGTGGAACACAATAAAGACAAGCAAATATTCTAGTTTTGCATGTAAAAGCATCTGATATGTATTTATATATATCAAGTATTCATTTAAACATCAGGAAAAATGAGGTAAAAATATTCGTTCCCCATCTAATCATCTTAAATTAGGAGTCAGGTTCATACATTTCACCAGAGATGTGATATTGAGAAATCTGGAGGATAAGCAATGGCCAGTTATAATTTATTTAAATCAAATTGCAAGATAACTGTTGCTTAATATTCTACTTTGATGTAGCTTATTTTCTGTTTGACACATCTGTTAAGCTGTAAATTCAGAACTGTTCTTAGTGAAAGTCTGAAAGCACAGATTACTCATCACCACCTAATTTTCTAGGGATCACAGAAAAGTACATTTGTATTCCACTATATTACATCACATCTAAAACATACATATTGTAGTTTAGGACAAAAAGTACATGACAGCGAAAAGGTAGCATTACAAACCTAACAAATTAGACAGCAGTGATCTTTTGTTAGACGGTTGAAAACATTGGCATTCCCAGGCTGGTCATCTGTCTCTCTGTCAGTCTGTAGGAGGCTATTGGTGAAAACTATGAGGAATTTTAAAGTTGACTTCAGGCAAAGGTGTTTGGGCTGGTATCATCTCTGTCATGGGCTATCTTGTCAGTCTTGTCTGAAAGTAGATTAGAAATTGAATGCACAAATGTTTTGGCAGCCAAGTCACAGAGAACTAAATGGCACATTTGGGACCATTAGTGGCTTCAGCTGAGACAGGTTCAGAAGACACATTTTCCCACAGTCTGATTCTGATCTGATTCTGATTGATGCCTTTCATGTAACTTATGTTTCTCATTCAAAGAGTCTGAGTTTTCTTCAGCCAAAAGATTTGTACTGGAATGTGTTTTGAGTACTTTTCTGAGGTCAGTAAAGAGAATTTTTTTTTTTTTTCTAAACAATCATCTCCTTTTCCTGTAAGTTTTCTAAATATATTTTTTTCTTGGTTTATTAAAGGAAATGGGACCACGTGTGGTCATATACATGGGCTGTGACAGTATATGATGCAAGGAACTACTCCTTCCAGGAATTAAATAGTGGTGCAAAGTTGGACTATCACTTTCTAAACCACCTGCATACACATGACCCCATCAGGCATGGTGCACTCCAGGGTTTATGGCAGAACAAAGCAGCCAGAGTTACTGATGCAGAAACGGATTAGAGCAAAGCAAAACAGTGCTGAAGAAACACCACTGCTTCTCATGATCAAAGAAATTACTTTGGAGCAGCTTTCCTCATCATCCAGACCTGAATATTGAACTGCTTATAAATGCTTCTGCCATAGCCACATCCCTGGACAGCATACACTGAACTCAGCAGAACTCAGCTTGACTCATTTGATTACACTTTCTATTACTTTTTTCTTTCCAGTTGGAAATACATATGTATATTTTTAATCTAATGCTTCAACATGACAATATTAAATTATGCAAAGTAAAGAATTAATCAATAAAAAGTGGCATTTAACATCCTGTGAATAAAACATGTCCACCCTTTTTTATTTTTTTTTACTTCTTTTCTTTTTTTTAACTAGGAAGACTATAATGTCTGCAAGGCTGTTTTTTGGGGTTTTTTTGTTTTTTTAAATCTGGCAAAAATTTCCTGTTGAAATTACCTGTTCCAGCTACAAACAGACATGAAGCCTGTGGTCAGGCACATGGAGACCCAGCCAACACAGAGAGGTGAGCTGGGAGCCCTACTCCACAGCTCAGGGTCAGGAGAAATAAAGGGCAGGGGTCCCTGGGGTAAAGGGTAAGGGTCCCAGGGAAGGCTCACAAGAGCCATTCAAGTAATTCATGTTCTCAGGGCCCTAACACGTCTCACCAAAAAGCAGCAGTAACATTTATTACAAGACTTTCTTTATTGCAGCTTTTTTACAATTAAAAAAAAACAGTCCCAGGGCTATACCAGTATCAGGGTTATCAAAAACATCTTACAAGTTTGACAGTAGAAAGTTTTATCTGATATTACATTTCATCTATCTTGAAAACCTTCTAAGTGACTATTCTATATCTTAGTACTAGATCAACATTGGACATAATTTCTTATCTTGCCATGTATTAAATTATTATTATCTATCCTTTATAAATGTTTCAGTTAAGGTCTATGCTGCTTGTGCTGTGCAAGAATAAAATAGAAAGTGGGTTTTTACCTCAGCAGAAGTTCTTCAAACATAGCACAAGGCACTATAATAAATACAGTATATTAAATACAGTAAATTGTGGGGGAAAATGGAAAAGGAAAGATGAAGTCAAATTGTATTTTAATAAAAGGCAGCAAAATGAACCTGCATCATTTTGGTTTAATTCTTCAGCTGAGAATCATACTTGATTGTTAGAAACCCCCTTTGGATGTTTATCTTCAGTGATATTTCTGGAACACTGTTTCAGCTCAGTGTAAAATTCAAGTCGCATGGTTTTATTTCTTATCCATCAAACTTTTAATAAGAATTCCCGACACTGCATTTAAAACAAAAATATTTTCTTGATTGCCCTAGGATCTGACCAGGCATTACTCAATGTCCCCACTGCTGGCTCTGGGTAGTGACTGGCTAAGGTATCTCACAATAATGGAAAATGTATAGAGGTCTATTATTTCTGAAGAAAAGCAGCCAAGGAATGTGAGTTTTACATGAGGTACTCTGCTCTTCTGAGATGAGCTAGGGACACAGATATCTCTGAGATACTCTCAAATTCTACAGATCTGCGAATTTGGGGGAGGAAATATATATTAGTCACAAACCTTTAGCATTTACAGAAGATAAACATAAGTGTCCTGCTCAAGTATGTGATCACCACAGCAAATATCTGGTCTGCTAGATACCCTTAATTTGTAAATAGCCTATAGAAAAAGGTAGAAGTAAAGAAAATGGAATCACCCTGAACCCCAATGTATGCTAAAAAGAAGTTTTCTAAAATCAGACAAAAGGAACCACTTTAAAAAAAAAAAAAAAAAAAGACAATCTGGTCTCTCTAGGAGCTTTTATTCCTTTCTTAAACCAGCAGTTAAGTATCTATCCCCAAAGATCAAAAGCTAAGACTTACTCATTGATGTCTTGTTTTTAAAGCCATATTTTAAAAAACTAGGCAGGGAGGCTTATATTTAAAACAATTGAAAATTGAGGACACAAATCTATCCTTTAAATTTTATGCATGAACATCAATTTGATGCCACATTTCTTTCCGCAAGGTGGAGGTGGGACCTCAGCACCCTCCACTACTTGAGGAAATTTAAGCCCAAATAATTTTGGATTGTACCTTAAGCACCAAACAATGGGCTAACTTGGTAAAAAGTTACCCTAAAAGGGGTACTTGCCAGTATCTCTGTTCTAGTTGTCATTGTACACAAAAGAACATAGTCGTTTGGCCACAAAACACAAATGCACGAGGGAATATGACAAAGTAGGCATAAACACTCTCTTGGGCAAACAAGAGAGCAACCAGAGCTCTAAGCACTGATGCTTTTACAGAGGTGTTTTACATATATTACCTATGATGCTCTAATATCTACATTCATCACAGAAGCACTTCAAAATTCAGGTCACCCTTCTCCCAGGGCACAACATAATTATTACTCTATGGAGTCAAGATCTCTATTGTCTTCAGTCTTCACAGCCTAGTGAAATAGTCTGCTTTCATTCTCCAAATGCTTTATTTCCAGAAAAGACATGAGCAGAATAATTTGTTGCTCATATCCCTGTCCATAGTGGGTTGAAAGCAGAACAGATAGAAATTATCTTTTCCTGGGATTTACACATCTTTTAGACGTAGCATAGCATCAGACTCAAATAATTTTAATAACTTAAAATATAACAATTATTACAAAGCACATTAATAAAACACTTAATATTGATAAATTCCGTGAAATCTGAAATGGAAAAATTCTGACTATTTTTGTTGGGACCTTTACTTACTTTCTGTTCTTGTGCTCTTGTATGTGTTGGCCTTATTCTCACAAATCATCCACAGGCTAAGTGGGTCTGATCAATCCATAGCATCTGTACCTGACTCAAGGGTTGGGAGCTTACAGCACTGCTTCTCACAGCAGGAGGAAAATTCCAGGCAAATTAAGGCTTTTGGCCCCTTAATACCTTAGGCTCTATTATAGTTACTTTTGGCAGAAGGAGGATAAAGCATTGTTTAAATCTTGGGATTTACTGGTCCCAGAAATAAATATAAGGAGGTCAAAGGCATAGCTCTACAGAGTCCAGGCCAGCACAGTCATGGATGTCAGATGATATTTAATAAACCATGTATCCCTAAAGTCAGCTTGTATACTCCAAAAATATCAGTAACAAGGGCAAAAGTTACTCAGTTTTAGATTCAAACTATTGCAGACTGAACTGCTGAGCTGCTTCTGCTTGTAATTGGGTTAGAAAATATTCCACTATAAAAACTTCTGGAATTCTGGATGCTTTTCTGAGAGAACAATATATGTGAATACTTGCAGGTCTCCAAAATTTTTTCCTGCATGCTGTTTTTGACAGTGAAGCCAAAATACACTTGGTACCTATTTGCTGCAGTTAAGACCATATACGTGCACATTTTGTGACATCCCTGCTTGTCTGCTATCCCATGATCCCAAATGGGATACTTTTATCAGTGTGCACCTGTATGTCTACCCCATAAGGTAAAGAGCAGTAAAAGAAATCAGGAGAAGCCTACAGGAGAAAAAAGTATCTCTGTTGGGTAAACACAGTATCTCGTGGAGCCAAGAATATAAAATACAGAAATTGTAGTTCTGCAGTCCAAGAAAACGGGAAGAGATTAATCAGAATCTCAATCAGCCTAGCTTCCCATAAGTTTGAAGAGCCCTCTTTTAGGGTAGCTTTCTATGAAGCTGATCAATCTTAGGAAAGTTCTGTTAATAATCAAGACATATTAGCTGCAGTGATGTACATATTGACATTTATCTCTGGTTATGGTGATAGCTTTCCTGGAAATTAGTAGTTACTATAAATCTCTAGACACTTCCTATCTGAATCATAATTTTAAAAAATACATTTCTCATCTTTCATCCTCCCATGTCAATCACCTACAGGGTTGCTAAGCCCACTGAACCACAGACAGGTGATCAGCTGAATACATTGCTTAGAAACACTCAAACCCCAGCTTTCTGCTACTTCCTTGAGCTTTTCTTCAGGATATATTAGAGTCTGGCTGGTGTCAAGTCAGGACTTTTCAGAACTGTAAGCATGGCTGAATTTTACCCCAAACTATAAATTATTTCTATTATGATGAACAATAGTTATCTCAATGATTCAGTATTTATTCTCCTCAATGAATTTAGAATTTCAAGAAGCTTTTGAAAAGATTCTGTCACAAACACTTTTTTAAAAAAAGTTCAGTGTCCAGAGAGGAAGAAGGAAATTCCTCTCATGGTAACTGGTCAAAGAACAATCAACTAATACTAAAAAGAAATGGCAGATTTTTCACAAATAAGGAAGGTGCCAGAAGAGTCTCTCAGGTAACTGTGCTTAGACATTTGATATTAAACATATTCCTAAGTGATTTGGTTAAGAAATAAAAAGTGAGGCAAAAATGGACTAAAATTCATTACAAGAATCAACACTGGAAATGGCAAGGCAAGTTGCATAATGGTCTCATATGCCCCCGTATACGCCTGATAGAGGGGCAAAAGAAATTAATCATTTATGAAAGCAAATCCATACCTATCATTGTGAAGGGGAGCAAACCATAAGGTTTAAATTTAAACTTATAAATACTAGACTTCAAATGACCATGAAGAAGGTGATCCTGGAGGTAGATCTTATGTAAGGTTCTCTGAAAACATATTTTCAACGTTAAGAAATTATAAAAGCTGAAAATAGAATACCAAGAACTATTATGAAACTAGTAAAGAATCAAATGGAAACAAGATACTGTGATCCTACCCCAAAGAGACACAGTAAAATCAGAAAATAAATATAACTGGAGATTTGGAATGAAATAAACTAAGATTGATAGGAAAAAATAGGGAAAATTAGAGGGAATTACGAAATAAAAGAATTATGAAATTAGAGAGAAGTGTACAGAAACTGTCAAAGGCATAGAGAGGGTCAATAGGGCATAACTATTGATTGTTTCCCATAACATAAAGACAAGGTGGAACACAATGAAATTACCAGACAATTGGTTCAGAACAAAAGGAAGTATCTTTTCATGTGACACATAATAGAACAGTAATACTCTTTGCTATAGGATGTTGTGGATGCCAGAAATATAAATAGGGTCAAAAAGCAATTAGACAAAATGGATGAATTGATGCAAGACCTCCTTTTTGAAGGTCCCAAAGCCTCAGACTGGTGAAACTTATAGGAAAAAATAATTATGTACTTGTCTTTCTCAAAATATCTACTAGTAGCCACTGTCAGAGACAAATAAGGAAGCTAGACAGATCTAGCAAAGTTATTCTTACACTTCAACACAAGAATTCAACTCTTTTTTTGTTGGAAGTATGAACTTCACTCATATTCTAAAATGAGCGTATTTTTTAAAAAAGGTCATGGTTACACTATCCATTAGTGGCTGGATAGTGATTGGATAGTGGTTGCAGGCTAGTGATTAAATTACTGGTTTGATGTTGTCTCAACTCTGGCACTGAGTAGAAGCCTTTGTCATTTGATGGCAGATTTGTAGGATGGGGTCAGTCTGATTCCCAGAAATGAGATGATTCCATCCAAAAACCATATTCACAAATAAAACTCCAAATGAAAAGCCCATTAGTTCAGTATCCCTCATCCCTCTTCATTAACAAGACACACCAGGAGGCCTGCGCTGACAGCCTCTTGTGAAAGGCTGGCAATGGCAATCTTGTATGCAAGATCTTAGGATGAGCTTCTGTAAATCCTCAGTAATGTAACAGAAGAGTACATTTCCAAAAATTATTGATACTATTCAGGATTGATATTGATACTATTCTCTGCACTTAACCAGCTTTCAGGACTGGGGCCCTTGTCTAATTTTAAGTAGTGTAGGGAATGAAAATTTCAGATCATTTCTCCTTTCCATGGAAGAGCTCCAATCTAGACCATAGCAAGTGACAAGAAAGGTATTAGTGGAGGGAATATGAATAGAACCCATGTTAGAAGACTTCATTCCTTTCAGTGGTGAGGCTGAACTAGAGTTTTGCCTGTTCTTTTAGTATGTGTTTTCCTAATAGATAAGAAGGCACTGTGGGGTTGAATAGCCAAGGGAAGGTGATAGGGTAGGCAGGAAAAGGAAAAAGAAGCAGATATTCTTTCACATATTTAATGCTTAGTTTATAGGATGCCTCCTAAATATAGTGAAGGATTTAGAAACTATTGAAAACCAATCATAAAACCACAGAATCACAGAATATGAGATAGAAGAAACCCATAAGGATCATCAAGTCCATCTCCTGGCCCTGTAGACCGCCATCTCCAAAATCACACCATGTGCCTGGGAATATTGTCCAAACACTGCTTTGATTCTGTCAGGCTGGTGATGTGATCACTTCCCTGGAGAGCCTGTTCCAGTGCCCAAGCACCCTCTGGGTGAAAAACCTTTTTCTAGCATCTGACTTAAATCTTTCCAGGCACAACGTCAGGCTATTCCTTCAGGTTGTGTAAGTGGTCACCACCTTTGGGTGCTATCTAATAGTTTAATATCTTTCTTATATTACAGCAAATAAAACTGCACACAGTACTAAAGGTGAGGCCACATAACTAGTTTAGAAAAGACAGTACTATTGAGACTTCTTGGTAATAATAAACAACTTATTTTTTCCAAGCTGTGTAACTCCTTTTTATTTTTCTGCATCGTTTTCATTAATGTGCTTCCTCCTTGACTATTGTGAGAAATTTAAGTATGGTAATATTTTGTGGAATTTAATTGTTTTTCATCAATGTTGTTAAATTGTCTTTCCTGGAAGACAGGCAGATTGCAGGACATGTGGATTCTGAGATGTACTGTGCTCTCTACAAATCATCACTAGCTGTTCAGACAATACAGATGATAAACCAGATACAGAATCAGAAGAAATTTATTGATTGATTAGTTTAGATGGTTTCAACACTGACAAATCCATACCTACAAGGTTCTGTGAGAATATAACAAATAAGGCTGTTTAATAATAGTTTAGCAAGATTTTGTTGCTAAATATATTGGGAAGAGACAATCTCTTGACACCTGCTAAATTTCAGATAGTCTGAGATGTGACTGACATTCTTTCTGCCAGTTTGTGCTTACTGCACAACTTCATTGTTATTCAGGCACCAGATAGCTGTAAGTTTGTTAACAATGTCAAATCTTTACTTACTGCTGAAATGGGGCTATGAAATCTGAGGTCCAGAAGAATAGGCAGCAGTGGGAGGATAGCAGGAACTGCTTGCACAGACATGGCATGGGGGTCAGATTTCATGGTGATCAGCATCTGAAAGACAGCAGCAAGCAGCTAATTGTCTATAAATGACTGTATTTACCAGTTCAGCAGGGCAAATTTTAACCTAATGATATTTAAATTCAATAGCCGGCTACACAATCAGACAAACTACAAATTAAATCTTTTAAATTACAGCTTTCTCACAACAAAAGCAAACAAATAAATGAGAGAAAATAATGTTTTCATTTGTAGTGTTTGCACATTGATAGATTTCTGAGGTTTAGATTGACTCAAATGCCACTTAACACTTCTGCACTCAAAGAAATTGATTGATTTAGCTGAAATCTTGTAAGAGGTTTTCACTCCAGCTATCAATTTCTGCCCTCAGGAGAGGGCACAAAGCTGCAAGTCTAGCATACCACTAAATGTTTTGAACATATTTTCTTAATTCAGTTGTTTTTCTAGTTTTGTTTTTACTCCTTACTTGGAGCTGAAGTGGATATGCAGAAGGGGTTAATTTTGTTATGCAATTTTTTTGGTTAGCTGATACATCTATAAAATAGGAAATGTTATAAACACATCTTATAAAGTTGGCTTTTCGCAAATATTAAGACGAGTGTTGTACACATAAGGTTGTTATAAATACGTATTATGGTATTGGGTTTTTTCGCCCCCACATAGAGTGGATATTTGATGTGTGGTGTAGAAATGGTTTTAAAGATATAGTTTTCTTTAGGAGTAAAGTAAGTTGATAAAGCGTCTTTGTAGTGAGTGGACTGACTGCCTGGTCAGGATAACACCCAGTGAAGACCCCTGCTACTGATATGAAGACATCTGCTACTGATAGACCAGCTACCAGCACTGACCATCTGTAGAAATTATAGACCAAGGCCCAAATTAAGACTGATAAGAAGAATTAAACCACAGCCAAGAAACAGGCATGCTCTAAGAAGGCGGGACCAAGGAGGGGCCA
>VYXF01009618.1:0-18415 GCA_013397295.1 Polioptila caerulea
GTTTGGGCAGAAGCAATGCTTTTGGAGCGCTTTGCTGCCAGGATGGTGTTCTGTGCAAGAAGTAGTTGACAATTCACCTGCGGGAGAAGGAAAGCGCGACAGGACCCAAAGGGCGAAGATGAAGCTGCAGAGCACCAGCCTGGTGTGCGCAGTGTCCTGGCTGCGTGACAGGCTTGGCTGCCACTGGCCTGCCAGCAGAATTCACCATTGCAGTCGTAAGGAGGCATTTCAATGCTTGTGCTGCTCCTTATTCGTCTTCCTGCCCTCTGTGGAAACAACGCAAACCTTCTGGCTCTGAGATCCAATCAACACAAAGGGCAGATGCAGCAGAAAAAAGATAGAGAGCACAATTGAGTTTGCTGTGCCTTACATAGGGCAAGGAGAAAGGGCAGCTCTGCACTGCCTTTTACTTCTAGAGCCTTTTTCTATAGGTGTAGCTCCTGGATGTTTGTAATGAAAGATGTGAGAGTGAAAATAGTGACAGCAGGTCTAGCCAAAAAAGAAGATACAGAATTGCAGTGCATTGTGCTCATCTTAAATGCTGCTAAGAGAAGGGAACACATTAAGAAAGTCTTCTGTAATAGCAATTCTATCTGTGTGATCTCTAGCTGCCGGGACTGGGCAACAATGAAAGAGTGTAGAAGTGACCGAGCTGCAGATATTGGGTTTCACAGGGAAGAGGGCAGGACAGCAAATAGTTTCTGCCCTGGCACATCTCTCAGTCTGACCTGCAGCTGGAAACCCTTCACTGTAATGACAGACTTTGTCGCTTTGAGAAAATATCCTGGTGTATATATAGTTGACAAGGAAATTATGAACCCCTACTGTGTTTTATCCAGTTTACAAACTGCAAAGGGACTATGAAAATCAGCATTAGCTTTTTGTTGCAGGTTTTTTTTTTTGCAAGCGGCTTCTGGATGTTTTGAAGGGGATTGCGACCTATGTGAGTGAGAGGGTAGGATGGTACATAGAGTTTGAGAGAGAGTGCATAACACCAGGGAGGTGGATGCACTTCAGTGTATGCAAGTTACACACTGAGCAGCTGATCAAAGAGAAAATGTTCTAAAACGGAGAGGCCATGCTGCAATTGCTTTATTTTTGCAGCTTATAAACTGCCCAGCCAACAACAAAACGATTGCTCTTCCTTCCCCGCTACAAGCAGGAACACATGGTGTGGGTCTCCATGACACAGGATCTGCAGTGCAGCTCTTGCCCGCACTGTCCCCACACAAATGGGGCCAGGCCAAGCAAGCACTTGCCTTTTTCCTGGGCACCTGTCAGTGCTCATCAAAACAGCCACACACTGGCGCTGTCGACTCACAAAAGGAAGCGCACCCAGCCAAGCTCAAAACCCCTCAGTGCAGAGCCAAGTAGCAATCGTCCTTGCTCTCAAATCTACAGAGCCACCACAAAAAGATTTCGCTGATGTTCTCCTTTTCCACGCTCAAAGGGAAACATCAGCTCCTTTGCTTTAACAAAAAGCTTTTCACTCTATGAGAGTCCTCTAACAAACTTGAAAACATCTGGCAAAAACTGAGCTCACAACACTGCCAGCTAAGAAAGGTCTTGCTGCCGAAAATTTCAACTGCACACATCAAACTGTGAGCACACACTCTGCCACGGGTGCTTTCCTTCTCAGTGCTAGGCACCGTCCTAAGCTTTCAATTTCGCAGAGTCAGGATCCAAATGGAACGGCACCAAAGGACTGCTCACACACTAAAGGTTTGTTCTTCGCCTTCTCTGATCCGGACAGAACTGAAGCCCAGCCATGGCATTCAGCTTTGCCCCTTTTCAGTGCGTATACGATACAGAAATACTGTGTGATGAGCACAATTTTCAGCAGCCTTAGGTACACTCCTATCCTTTCTGTTCCACAGCGTGCAAACTGTCCCTGTAGCTTTCGCTCAGCGAAATGAGGCAGAGAGGAGCACTTGCTGGACCTTGCCTCTGGGGTCCCAAAATAAGATGGACATAAGCCTGCTCAAGCAAGTCCAGAGGCCAGGAAGATGCTCAGAGTGCCGGAGCACCTCTCCTATGATTACAGGCTAAGAGATGGGGCTGTTCAGCCCAGAAAAGAGAAGGCTCTGGAGAGACCTTGGAGCAGGTTCCAGTACCTGAAGAGGAGCTACACAAAAGCTGGAGAGGGACTTTATAAAGGCATGTAGTGACAGGACAAGATGGCTTTAAACTCAAAGAGTGTCATTTTAGATGAGGTATTAGCAAAAAGCTCTTTACTGTGAGGGTGGTGAGGCACAGGCACAGGTTGCCCAGAGAAGCTGTGGATGCCTCATCCCTGGCAGTGCTTGAGGCCAGGCTGGATGGGGCTCTGAGCAACCTGGTCTAGCGAGAGGTGTCCCTGTTGACAGCAGGGGAGCTGGTACAAGATGATCTTTAAGGTCCCTTCCAACCCAAACCATTCTGTGATTCTGTAACAGATGCTTGCCCATGCCAAAATACTAATTCCTTGAGTTTAAATCTCTTTGTCAGATTTGTGTTTGGAAATATATGCAGAGATTTTCCAACTTTTTGGAAAGAAAATGTAGTATATATGATGAGACAGTTCTAAAATGATAGAGTAAATTAGAGAAGATCTTGTGTCTGTGCACACAGATTGGGAGTAACAAGCTTTTACACAACACTTGAAGACTTCATGGACTAAGAGATAACAATTATGTTCTATTTATACTGTATTTTTCCTGAATGACACATTGACTTTATTCCTTGCTTAAACACTCAACAAGAAGTGTTGGTTTGCTGACACTTTGGTAATTCCAAGATGCTCGTGCTCTATAATCTTTCATCTCCTCCTTCCACCTGCCCTAAATAGAAATTTATTTGCACAGTATCTGTTTTTAGCAGGATAGACCCTACGTTTAAAATTAGTCTTAAATACTTATTTTAGCAACTATTTTTCAGATGCACAAGCCTGCAGGCCAACATGTACTGATTCCATGGACATATATAGAACCATCTGCCTTGCGAAGATAAGACCAACAGCAAAGTCATTCTAAAAACTGAATTATTTCTTGTCTAATTTGAGACGGAGTCAAATCCTGTAACTTAGTATAAAAAAAAAATTTAAAAAGTGAAGTTCTTCAGTATAAATTCATTAATTTAGAGGGGCTGTTAAATTAGTCTACAATAATAATTTTCCTTATATTATTTCTCTTCAGTGTCTTGGAGGGGCTTGACTTTGCAAATTCTTAAAAGCTTAAAGACTTGCTACAAGCAGTGACTTACCTTCAACCAAAGAGACCATTTTGAAATAAAAAAATTGCTTTTATAATGAAAACACATCATATTCTATGAAATATTCAAAATTCTTTATTTCAGGCCATTAGAGTATTGTTACAGGCATCCATCTCTTCCTCTGAACTTGCACATGATCAAAGTTGGCACTTCCAACCACAAAAATGTTAAATGGTTATTACAGTACAGGCACAAAGTAGCCAAAAAGCCTTACTTTCATTAAGCAAAGCCATTATTGTGCTCTAACAGCATTTATCACCAGTGCATAAACTGAGTTCCCCTCCTAAGAGCAAGCAGGACAGGGAAATTTCCCTTATGTGAAGGAACACAGATGGCAGCTCTGCTACTAAAACTGTCATTTCATCAGTGGAAGAATGACAGATATCTGGATACACTGGACATTTTTCTTCACTGCTTTCAGTGGCACTTCCTGATTCATGTGGGTTTAACATCTTTATAGGTATCCACTGCTGCTTTGATTATTATAATCACTATCAAAGTTCCACATTTGAAGAATCAACATGATTTTTAAAGAAATGAGTCAAACCCCCAGAAGAACTGCTGGTACTGTCGTTCCCTTGTCTAAGAGCTGGCTTCATAACCACCATTTAAAATCTCTTTCCTTTCTAGAAGCATCAATTCCCTTTCACCAAGAAGGCAGCACCTGAGACACTTTGTATCAGCTAACTACAAATTAACACAACCAGTGTATGTTACTGCATTTTCCAGTTACAGTGGTAAAGTAAGCAATTAGCATATGGAATGAGTATCAGATACTTAGGTGTACCAAAGGCAAGTTAGTCACAAAAATCTCTACAAATACCTTATAAACAAAACTAGCAGCAAACACTGCTATCTCCACACAGTACTCGTTCATGAACACAACTGATTGGGCAGCCATCTGGAAAACAAGCTATCTGATAGCTATGTTACAAAAATAGCCAAACAAATATTTGATCATAGTAATTGTACAAACAAGTGTTAGAGGGAGAGAAGTAAGCATGATTCAGTTAGCACAAACTCCACTTATACAAGAGTGCCTCCAAGCCACAGAACACGTAGCTTCAGTTTTACACTAATAATAAATACTTCAGTCCAATGCATGCAACTGAGTCCGGCCAACGTGTCTAAGCAGGTAATTGAACATAATTCCATTGGTTTTCTCTACAGCACGCAGGCCCACTCCACTGGCAGGAATGCCAGTCTTTGCCTATAAAGGCCACTTGGCAGCAGCAGGTGCCCTGCAGCTCAGAATGGAGGGAAACAGCAGAAGTGCTTCCATCAAGAGGTAAGGTTCAACGTAGGCAAGGTATGTGCACAGTTTGTTTTTAGGCACGTCTTTGGTTACATTCTGAACTCAGTCTGCTTTATAAAATAATAAATAAAACAGTCACGATTTGGTTAAAATTCAGATAAAGATTAAAAACTTCTTTTCTTCAGAAACTCAGGTGAAGAAGTCCTTTTAAATTTGTGTTTTGTTATATCCATAAGCGATAAAATCCCAGTGCTACAGTAAGGCATGTAAATACCGAACCTGAAAAAGGGAAAGATGGGGAGGAAAATGGCATTAATATTGACATTAAATAACATTAAATCAATAGCTCTCAAAGCATCTCTTCCAAAAGCTATGAACACATCTTACTACAATACTAAAAGTTCAATGACTTCTCCACGCCCATGTGAGAGATTAAATTTTTCATTTACAACAAACCATTTCAAAGTAGGAAAAGTATAAAAATAACAAATAAGGAGAGAAAAAAAGAAAAAGAATGCTGGAAAACTATTAAAAGGCTGAAAGAAACCCTTACTTGCTTAGCATCCTAAAAAGATCAATATAGTAAGTTATAGATGTAAAATGAGGAAATAAATAATGGGATTAATAAAACACAGTTGAATATTTAGCAAACAAATGAATGAAAGCCATTTTTAACAAGGCTTATCAGTTTTACATTTTTTAAATTTCTAGTGAAATGAAATCAAATTTTTATTTCAAGACATACACACAAAATATTTTTGCCTTTGTTTGCAACAGGAGCACTTCAAACACAATGCAAATTATTTAAAATTATTTTTTCTTCCAGGTAGAATTCTACTAGTTTTTGAGTAGGAATGGTAAGGAAAAGAATTTCCTCTCATTTTAATACAGTATCTTTTATTTTCCTTTTTATTGGTTCTCTCTAAACCATATGTCTGAAATACAGTACAATTAGGCTTATGTGATTGTACTTTTGACAAAACCCACTGTGAAAAAAAAAAAAATCAGAAAATCTAAATCAGAAGAATTTTCTACTGCAAACCTCATTTAATAGCACTGCACACTCAGTAGTAAAATGTCAAAAGTTAAAGTTACCTAGGGTAATAATGTAGGGACACATATACAGTATTTTCTCCAAGCACTCGTGTAAATATAGAAGTTTAAAGAATATGTGGCCTTGAACAGTCAGAAAAACTGAAATGTCCCTTTTTGGACATAGATCTCCATCAGATGGATGAAGAAACCTTAATAATGTATGCAGCAGGCTGCTTACAGGAATTAGGCACAGAACTTTCTGGTCCTTGTTAACAGGCAGTCTTTTAGAGTTCTCACATATATTAACAGTATAAAGAAGGACAAAAACCAGAAAAAAGCCCATGCAAAATAAAGTTGTGAATCACAGGAAACTCTGGATTAAGTACAGAAATAAGGCTGCTAATCTTGCCCAATTAATCAGGGCCCTTATAAATACAGCCAATTGAGAGCTTGCCAAACATTTAACAACGTTTGGCAGTTTCACCATCAGAGACAACCACCAGATTCCTTACCTGCTAAGTATTTAATATTATCAAGTTTGTGCGATTCGAGCATTGTTTTCAGATCTGCGACCTCTGTGTCTATTTTTCTGTCTGTTTGGGTCAGAGCTCGGTCTTGTTGTGCATGCTAAAAAGCAAAGCAACAAAATGATACAATTTGAACACTTCATAGGTTATTTAAAAATTTAACCCATCCCTTCAAATTGAATTTTTGCTTCCTGCTTAAATGCATGTTAATTTGCATTCTTACAGAAGTTACAGAATATTCTGAGTTGGAGGGGATCCACAAGGATCCTAAGTCCAAATCTGCAGTGAATGGCCTGTACAGGGATGGAGTCCACAGTCTCGGTGTTATTAGCATAATGCTCTAACCAAATGAGCTAATGCAGACCTTACTCAAAGAGAACAAGTTCCTTCTTAGCTGATTACACCCAAGGAATTGAGTAATTTGGTGAACTCAGGAAATTTATGTGATTACATGTTTCTTAACAAGTAATCTAGAAACTGGCAGAACTGGATGCCTTATCTCAATCTAACAGCATAAACATTAACTTCAACCTGTCATTCAGCCCACTGACTAAAGTCACTGTTCAACTGTAAGAGCTATTGAGAAGCCTAAGAGCCTCTCGTGACAAAATCACACTGGAGCAGAGAGATTTATGGATCATTAGAAAAACTGAGAATTGGTCCTCTGTTGTAGAAAAGCATGTCTTGATCTTGCAATGAGTTTTACCACAAAATCAGCTACAAATTTAGAATTTGATTATGACAGAAGACAGGACCTCAAAAAAAATATGGGATAGAATTAATACTCAGAAGAGACTGAAAAATCCGACTTGTAAACTAAGTACAACAGTTGCTGAGTTACTGATAGTTTCAATTCAGCACTACTGAAACATTGTGAATCAGTTAATGATTTACACTAGATTACTTCCTAGGGATAATTCTCTAAACTACAGAAAGGAAACAAAGAGAAGTAGTAGTGCTTGGTAAAAACCTCCTCTAAAACAAAGGCAAATCAGTCTAGCAATGAGTTTCTCTCCAAACATTAGGAATTAATTTCACACTGTGCGTGGAATTTCATCTACAGAAAATACTGCATGATAGGTTTCAAAACAAAGTTACTACTGAACAGTTTATATATACATGCAGAGGGTCTAATAATAGAAATGAAAGCCTTTTTATTCTGTAGACACCTAAGTTAAAGTGTGTAAGGACATCACCAAGTCCAAAAAGGATACAAGGTCTGTAACACAAGTACAACAAGATTCGCTGTGTAACAATCAGCTACTACATTCTTACCAATTCCACTATTTCTGTTCTCATTTCAAGTAGTTTTCTTTCATTAAGTGAATACTAGAAGGGAAAAAAAAAAAAAAAAAGTTAAACATGATGCTATCCTTAAACATTTTTCCTTTTTTTTTTCCCCCCACTTAAAAGCATGTTTCTTTGTTTCCAAATTATTTAGAACACAGAATCTAGACAAGATTATTGCCTAACAGCACTCTGGAGACAACATTGTAGGGTACCTGCTGTCCTTTCAAAAAGCACACTTCAGAAAAATGAAGTGCAACAAGTTCTTCAGATACTCATCTCCCACAGAAACTCTATATATTAGTAAGCATCTGGAAGAGAGCCTGGCAGGTTTGCATTTCTGAAAAGCAAGGACCTGTGACTCTAAACAGTAACTCTGGAACAGTTCAGTAATCCATTGAGCATACAAGCACAACCAAGACTGAACCATCTGCTGCCTTCAGCGAGGGGAGAAGACTTAAACCACATCAAACTCAGCTAAAACCAAAATGTTTAGCCAGCACTGTATGCACTCACAATTTGAATTGTTCTGACCTCTGTCATTTCACGGTTTATTTGTTAAAAACAGAACATTTGTATTGCACATGAAGCCTTTTGTTTGTGGATCATCAGAAGTTGTGGGTTATTTTTAAGTTATGGCTATTTGGGTTCAAGGAAAAGTTAGATCCAAAATAAGGAAGCATACCTTTAAGGCAGGTAACCTTTCTGACTCATTGATTTAGCCTGACACCAATAACGGGTCCTGTCCCACCACTGGAGCAATTAAATTATTCATAGACAACTGATAAAGCACCAGTCTCCAGTGAAGAGTATTAAGGTCATCAGGCACCCATCTCAGAATCCTGAGTTAAACAGCAATAACCTTATCTATGGACATTCCCAGGTGGAAAGTCACCTTATTTTTCCTTCCCTCTGGAAGCTTATTTAATTTTAACATTAAAATCAGATTAATCTACATAAATGCCTCAGTACTGAAAAACATTCCTTAAAGATCTAGAGCTCTGTTTGGACTTTTGACTGATCTCAAGTTGAAATTAGAAGACAGCAGGCTGCTACAAATGTAGAAAATTACACAAAGACAAATAACAGCATGTCTACAATTAACTAGATTCTGCAAAATGAAGACAGGGATAAAAAAAGAAATTCAGACATTTTATATAAATCTCTATTTTTGAGTGTCAAAATGGGAGAATATTTATAAAATAATCTAATCAAAAATATGTTTTGGTAGATATGCAAGAATTGAACCTCACATTGAGGAATTGATCACTACCAAAAGAACCATGAGAATTAAAATAGTTTTATGACCTGAAATAGGTCATCTGTTTTACTTTAAATAGATGAAGTTAGCCAAACACTCATCTTCTGAAATATTTATATTCTACAAGCTTCTTTCTGGCTGTTTCTTAAAGTTTTGTTTTGTGTTTAGAACTCTCTAGGTCAGACTCAAGGATTTTACTCTTCGGTTTAAGACAGTGAAATTGGCCTTTTACTGCAAGCCATAATCACGTCTGTAACAACATACACTTAGTGCATTAAAAAAAAAAAAGAAGGAAGGACAAGGCTAAACCTCCCACTCTGAAATTCAACAGGGAGAGTTCCACTTAAGTCCATGTTTTTCACAATGCAGGAAAAATTCAACTTTGTCAGATACATCTTGAAGTTTTTAACAGCAAGCTTAGAGGCACTGTGATGCATGAATGCATGAATATATACAAGTTTTTGTACTGTAGTTCAAGTTTCTAAATCACACCTGTACACTGAAGACATAAATCACAACATAAAGAGGCATGCACTAAACAATGTAGGATTCTCTGAGAAATAAAGTAGAAGAGATTATAAAATAATAATATATAAAAGATAAAGCATTTAGAATTTGAAACATTAAAGACTGCCAACATCAGTGTAGGCAAATGAAGAAATTCTCTTTCAGCATTTATTCCATGTAAAACTGAAGGGATAAGAACAATTTACTTTTTGCTTCAAGTTAAAACAATTAAAACTTTGGATATTTCTCTTCTGAAAAGTAACTTAGTAAGAATGCACAGTAACCTTCAATTACCCTCAGTTTTTTTTCTCAGAAGGCTGGATATTCAGGCCTTAGTCACATTACAATTGAAGTAAATATAACAATGATGCAGTGCCTGCTATGGAAAATACTGGATTACATCTTTCCCCCGACTCAGTGTATGTGCTACAACCTGCTCCCCATTCAGCTGCCTTCCTCCTCTTCTGTTCATGCACTGCAGAGCTAACAATTAAATGGTAGGGTGGGGGGAGGGAAAAAAAAAGAGCAGTTTCCATAGAAGAGATGAAATTATAGCTGCATGACAGACTACAAAGTTGGTCAACTTTTTTATGAGAAAGTTGACATGCACAGCTTGCTCTTCCTGGGAGGGAAGATAAAGTTGTGTTCTACACAAAAGACCAAAATCCAGATTCCACAATTCTACATTAATATACAGGAAAACATTGCTGTTTAATTTATCACTGCTGCAGTGGTTTCATATACATTTTGTAAGCCCAAATTATTGCGAAGTTTATCATATACACAATGACTACATTTCATATGATTTTTAAAATAAAACATTAGCATGAAGTATTACCCTTTAAACAAGAAGTCTACCTGCTCAAATTGTATTTTATTCAAGCATCTACCATGGGCTAACAGACTGTTAGTCATTATACTGAGTCACCACCACAGCTGTTACCTAAACTAATCACTGTGAAAAACTTCCAGGGGCACACACAGAAGATAAATGGTATCTACTTAAACAGTTCTTCTTGCCTGGAACGAAGATAAGTGTAATGTCTTTATAACACACCTGGGAAAAAGAAGACTGAGAAATAAATAGTAATAATTTAGAAAAAGTCATTAAAAGATCCTTCCATTTAGAAGATCCCATTTCATCGAGATCCTAAAAGCTACTGAAAAAAAAATCTATGAGAACAGAACTTGAGTGCTATGCATAATGCAAAAACTCATTAATCTTCTAATTTTACATCTACATTACCCTAATTTAAGATTACATCAATTCAGCTCTATCAGGTATTTCAAAGCTCAAAAACAATATGATCGAGGATAACCTACAATTAAAAAAAAAAAAATTACAACTAGCTCCACAATAGGTATTACCTGACAAACTAGATACAGGGAAACGAAACATTTTCAATGATGATTCAACAAAATGTGTAAACAATATTAAGTGTGTAAACTGAGAAAGAGATATGAAATAGAAAACCCTCTAAGCAGCTAGTCAGCATATTAGATTAAATACCTAATATATTTAAGTGTAATGTGTTAATCCTGATATTAAAACAAGATCGAAACAGGTAAGACATGCAGACCCAAACATGGTGTCTTGCATATACCAGCATAAGGATGCATAACCTGAGGGATACTACAGGTTAGGATGAAAATGCTCTCTAGGCAAGGTGCTCTTATCCAAATTTGGAGATTAGAAACATCTCAGCACTGAGTAGAAATAACCAAAACTTACCAGTTCTTTTACTCTACTCTTCTCCAAGTTTAGGTTTAACTTGTTATCTGCACGAACTTTGGTAATTTCATCCTAATGGGAAAAATTGATAAAGCAGCAAGCAAGATTTTCTGTTTCATCATAAGCAGAAGAATTAGACAAATATATTTTATCTTTATTTATACATCTCATGATATGTGCTTCTCTCCAATTAATGTATATAATTTTCAGAAGAATTAAGTATTTAAATTCTTCACCTAGGAAGCATGATGTTCTATAGTATGAATTGGATCTCAAAATCAAGAACTAACCCTGAGAACAGCACTTAACTGAGACTGAGAGCACATCCTTCTATAAATGCAGAGAATGTTTCATATACCCTGTAACTCTCTCTGATATCTAGAAACCCATGTCTGGCTACACCTGTAAGTTGGATTTCTTCCATGAAGCAATCTTGATGCTCAAAGTAACACTCAAAGCAGTTTCTCACGTTCCAGTGTAAAAGAAAATCTGTTTCTAAAGACTACATCTAGGGTTTTCAGAAGAAGTTATAGACATTTAAAAGCCAAGAAACGTTTACTGCATTTTTAAACATCTAACTTTTTAAAGCTACCATTAAGTTGTACACTTGCATTTGATTTTATCAATAGCTCTGAGTCCTGCTTTTCCCGGTGACAGCTGCCATTTTAATGCAACCTCCTGGCAGGAATTCCAGCCAGCTGACAGTTTGTCATGTGGCAAACTGCTGATCAGATGAATATGTGGGAGAAGCAAAAGACTGCTGATGTTCTGGGAGATTCTACTGCTAGAACCAAGTAAGCATTTCTCAAGTAGGCCAATGCCAACTCATTAGGTTAGCATTAACAATAATTAGACTCAATTTCTATGTTTGAATTTTGAACTTTAATTATCATTAGTTGTCATTTCAACAGAATACATTACAACTTAATAAATGAAAAAAAATAGAATTTTTCCTTTAAGTTTTACATTGTGTCTTTTTCTATGAGCAAGCATATAACAATGTGCCCTTGTGAGAATTGAATTTACAGTTAAAAGTGAAATATAAAGACATCTAGCTTTTAAGAAAAGAGGACTCAGATCCTTGATGCTCTGCCAGTGGATTACACTAACTCATTAACATGCAACTAAAACCATAAAATAAATTACAAAATTCAAAATTAGAAAAAAATTAAAATAAATAAAATAAAATAAATAAAATAAATAAATAAAATANAAATTACAATTCAAAAATTAGATGCCAAATATATTTTAAAACAGAGTAAGCTTTCTACACAGAGCCTGTTTCCTTGCAATGGTCATTTGCTCCCAAACAAATGGGACCAAATATAATGATCCCAAACTTGGTGGCCTTAAAAAGCCATTTAAAGACTGTTTTAAATTCTAGACAGGTAACAGGTAAGTCTTCAGAGAAAAAAGAAACAAAAAAACATCAAACCAAACAATCAAACTCCCACAATTAGTAAGTACTGTGATTTTAAATGTATACTGCAACTTTAATGTACAGGCACCCTAAATGCAGAACTTCATTCAGCCTTAACCATGACATGGCAGCTACTTTTTGAATCTGAACTAAGGACATAAAAATATCTTCAGTTATATTTTGGTTCACCTCTTGCACTAGTCACAGTTTCCAGTCCCCATAAATGAGATATGCATGAAAGTGCCACTGCTGCAGCTCACAGTACTGCAATTTCAGTATCACATGTATCATAACAATTAAACACAGCTTAGAAAATAAAATTCTGAAAGTAACACTTCTCATTTTTTCCAGCTAATTAGACAGGTGTTAATTTTTAATTATATTGATATGGTATCTTACCATGACTTGCTTCTTTATCTGCTGAAGCTCAAGTTTTATTTTCTGTGAGAGTACAAAAAAAAAATGTTAGCCTTCATTACAGTAAATAAAGCCACACTATGTAGAAATCTACTGAATTTGCATGATCCGTAAGAGTGACTATAATCCATAATACAAAGAGGCAGACAAACCAAGCACTATTCTATGTCCTCAGTATGTGTACAGAGGAATACCCAAGCATGTTTACTCAGTGCTATGCCTTTAAATACAACAGCACAAGGCAGAAATCAGCAGTGTCCCACTGGCAGCCATCCCAACACAGCCTAGGAGGCTGCTGGCTGCTTTTGCCACAAGGGCTCATCACTGGCTCATGGTCCACCTGGGGTCCACCAGGTCTTCCCTGCCAAGCTGCTTTCCATTCAGTCACCCTCAGCCTGTCCTGGTGCCTGAGGGTATTCCCCAGGGCATTTCCATTTGTTCAACTTCATGTGATTCCCATCCTATTTTCCCAGCTTGCTGATGTCCCCATGAATGGCAGCACAACTGCCTGTGGATCAGCTGCTGCTCCCAGCTTTGGATCATGTGCAGACTTGCTGAAGGTGCCCTCTGCTCTGCTCCATCAACAAGGTCCTTAATGAAGGTGCCAAACCATCCCAGCCCCAGTCATCTCCTTGGGTTCAAGATGCTTTTCTACATCATTATTAAAAAAACCCAAAAACCAAGTTCTAGAGCAGCACTTTCCAAGACAGTAATTTTTACCTCGTTTTCTGAACGAAGTGCTGAAAATTCACTTTTTTCCAAAATAATCATGTCCTTTTTCACACCACCAATATGGGACATTACTTGCTGAAGTGCAATTTCCTTTAAAATAAGGAAGAAGAACCTCAGAACATATCACAACTATAATGCTTTTCCTCATTGGTGCCTACAAATACAAAAGACTATCTTGGTACCCTGAAATTTTTAATTCAGCAATTTCAGGTTGATTATCCAAGTTTCAGAAAGCAAGATAGAGCGACAGTGACAAAATAAGCAAGTTAGGCTCAAAAGTTGGTAATGTCTGACAAAACTGGCAGTGCTAACACAGATCAGAATAATTCAATTATTAGCCTAGTAAACATTTGCTTCCAAGTCATCAGATTCTCAAGCTAGCAAAGGCATTAGGGAGAGCTGTCTCTGAGCCAAATGAGGAAAGCTGGCCTTCAGACCAAAATTCCTCAGCACAACCATACTCTTCTGTAATTACCTCCTTTTTTGCCACTGCCTGCAAGGAAGTCTCTGCCTCACTGCTCAGAATCATGCATTGATGCTTTGAATTGCTCTTCTCAGCCCATTACACTGAACTGACAGAAGACAAACAAGAATTCTCTGCAATGTTCAAGGATGGAAAAGTCTGTAGACATTGTTCTAGATCCTACACTACCCACACATGCAAATAGGAACTGCCTTCTCTACTAAAGATCTTCCTCTAATAAGTAGTCCCTTGCCTTTGGTTCCGGACTAAGACCCCTACAAATCTGCTACAGCATTCTAACTTCAGTTTTGTCACAAAATGTGATTCTACCTTGCAGCACTTTATTTCTAAGAAGCATATAAAGATGCCTCTCCAGGCTACCTGACCACAAGACTGAAAAAAATGGGTCAGTGTTCTGGACATATTACAAAAAGTCTACAGAAAGAGTACTGCAGGGACACCTCTTTTCTTACTCCTCAGTGTCTCCAGATAGCTCTTGTTCTCTCTTTTCCTCAGTGGACTCAGCAAACAGAGACCAGAATCTTCCATATTCTTTCTCTTCTTGATGCCTGTATATACACACACATGTAAATCTGTTTTTCCCTAAGGTTTTATCTAGCCAAGGTAATACTTTGATAATAGCTCATCCACAACATTCCAAATCTTTCTTCCAATTCTTTGTTCTCTTTCTGCAGAAGCCCTTGTGAAATCAAAGACTATAAGAAGTACAAATTTATCATGTGGTCCAGTGTTGATGGCACACACACTGAGCTGCCATACAAACCTACACATTGCATCTTAATGGCAAAAGTCACTTGAGGGTCAAATCTAACAGTCTCAGAAAACATCTACCATCAGTAGCAACATTCAATTCAACACAAAAGAATTTTCATTCAAAAAAGCTAGGCACAGAAGGAGGCTGAGACTGCTTGTTGTAAAATACAACTAACTATGGGAGAAAAGGACCCTTTAACATGGCATTCCCTGAGCGACTGTGGAACAAATTCTGCACAAGAGGAGGACTGTAGGTTTGCCTACAATCTAAAAGCTAAGAAGATTGGCTTGAAACCTCCCTAGATAGAAAGTGCCACAAAATCCACTTTTGCTGCATCCCACTTTTTAATGAGACACCCTTCTGCCAAGACTGTTACACTCCAGGGACAGCAGCTGCTATTTTCTCACATCTCAAGACAGCAGCCTGGTTACTATGTAGTTCCTTGTTACAAGTCTGTGAAAGAATACAGGCAGAAATTCAAATCCCCGCATTGAATGGCTCTTGTGCCTGTCTAAGCCTTCTCAGTAACTCTGTGTCACGTTACTGTAAGATTGAAACTAAAAAACTACTTGTGGTTTGCACACCAACCCCAAGGTCCATCATTAACACTTTGGTAATTATCTGATAAACTCAAGACAAAACGAACCAGTCAATAGATACAGAGGAATGTTTGCTCTTCACTTTCAAACTTTTAAAATGCACTAACAGTAATAAATAGCAACACATATTTCATTAGCAAGCATACAAGGCTTTAATTTACTTTAACCCCACCATTGCCTCTGATCTAACCTGCTGTACTTTGGTGACCATGTCCTTGTAAATCATATCCAGGTTGGTGTTCATGATTTTCACTAATGCAGAGACAATGACCTCCGACTGCTGAGTAGTGAACCCTAAGCAAAAGAAAAAGTGACATTCAGACAGGGATCCAAATCTGGGCAATTTACAGAAATGCCACTTGCTGATACTCAGCACCAAATGACAACAAATGTCAGTTATGAAAGATTATAAAACCTCTTGATCCAGGACTAACAAAAGAACATAGTCAGTACCTGCAAGTTTCCCCACCCCAAAACGTTGTCTGTGACACAGGAGGACTGCTTCCATAGTACAGCACTATTAAACTATCAGCAGAATAAACAGGGAGTTTTCCAGAGTTAATGTGGAATGTAACCTCTCACATGTGGTTACTTCCATGAGCAAGCAAGCATTCTGACTCTGAAAAGCAGATACTCCATTATACTATAAAACTTCAGTGCTACTGAAGATGTACAAAACTCAACAACTAAAAACAAAGCCAGCTGTCCTGATTTTAGGTCTACCAGCTTCTGAGTGCCTATTAGAAACTTTTTGAACTGAATATACTGGAAACTATAGTAGAACACTGTCCCGAAAATACCTTCATCTTTTCTGCCCTCAAAACGTAGGAGTAAAAATGTCACGAGTGAGAGTTAATCCTTATGAAAAGAAACAAAAGCAAAAGCAAATTGCAAAAGCATGATCATTTCAAACTAACCAGCAGTTCAGCATCAGCAAGCACAGCTGAGAGCAAGTCCCTTTCAGTAGCTGAGATGATATCAAAGTTTACTACCACTAAAAGGCTCCCTCTCCCCTTATCCCTCCTGCTGACACTTTGACCTGTGCTCACTCAACTGATCCAGCAACTCATTAAACTCGTGTCTCAGAATACCAAACAAGAAAAAGAGCTGGAGAGTTTCCTGACAAGTTCCTAGCACATGGAAAAAGAAGATACCACCTGGGAGGGGAAGGGGACTTGGACCTCTCTGTTTTAGCAATGGAGAGCTGTTACAAGTCACTTCAGCTGTACCGAGCTTCACCTTAGGTACCTCTCACACCTCAGAATTAAATCCAAAATAATCTATTCCCTTATCTATATTTCAGCAAAACACTATTTTATATTCTACGCTCTATCCTAAAACCTGCACTGTACAAAGTAGTCCATATTCCATCCAATGGTAACACATTGGTGCATATTCGAGGTGTAATATACTAAACATGAAGGAATCAAATTAATACATTTTAAACCATTGCCATGAAAACGCTGGGGTTTTTTGCCCTCAGTTCTTAAATTTTCATTTTTTTTCTTAGCATTTTTAACTACCAATAGGGTAAAACCAATTCCAGACAAAGTTATATAAGCTCACTGTTTCCCTTTTGAAGCCAAAGAAAACCCTGTATGTCCCTACCTAGTATATAGGCAAGCCCCCCCCAAAAAACCATAAACATCAAGGTGTAACATTGATTACAAGGAAGAGCGACAAACTTCGTAAACTAAAAAACCACTCATAAAAGCCATTACAAATAGCTTCTTGTTTCAAACAAATTACCATTTTCTTCCAAGAGGCATACCAGCGCATGAGTGTCAAAATAAAGCCTCCTACTTCCCAGTAAGGAAATATTCTCTTTGCTTTGTAAAGATGACATAGATATGCTTACATCTGGAAAAAAACCAAACAAATGAAACCAAAGTTATTTCCTAAGAAAGAATATTTTATCAACATGTTTGCTTTCCAGGAGTTTCCTTACTACCTGGAATGTTTTTCACTTATGACAAAATAGTTTGTGTTGAGACTATCACAGTTTGCTTGAAAGTGAAAAGACATCCAATCAGTGAGTTCTGTGTGCAAGAGCTGGAAAACAGGACACTACACTACTGCTGCCCTTACGAGATGCTCTCCAGGAATACAATGTTCTGGGGAAAATCCCCCCAGCTGGCACGGTCCTGCATCTGCTCCTTTACCAGAATCACCTCAGCAGGTGGGAGCTGTGAGCACTTCAAAGCTGGAGGGCTAAATCCACACTCTGTCCCTTCTTTGTTAAAGAAGTGAAATTTCAACACTTGCCATTGAGAAAAAAAAAGTAATCACTCACAATTTACCATTTTCTGGTTTTGCAGAGAGTACTTTCACTATTGAAAGCCAGTCTAAGACAGGGCGTTGTTTCCACCGGGACGTACAGTGTATAAACTACCCTGGCAGAATGAACGTGAGGTGAGGCATGAGGTGAATGGCCAAGAGGCAGAATCTGTGAATCGATTCGGTCGGAAAAGACCTTTGCGATCATCGAGTCCAACCTTTGACCGAGACTACGGCACTGAGTGCCACGTCCTTAGACAACCCTCGGGACGGTGACTCCACCAGCTCCCCGGGCGGCCCGGTCCATAGTCCAGCCACCTTTTCTGGGAAGAAATTCTTCCCAATATCGAACCTAAACCTCTCCTGGCGCAGCCTGAGGCTATGTTCTCTTATTCTGTCGCTGGTTGTCACGGCCAAGAGGCCGACCTGCGCTATGCTACCCCTCCTGTCGAGCAGTTGTACGGAGCGATAAGGTCCCTCCGAGCCTCCTTTTCTCCAGGCTAAATACCCCCAGCTCCCTCAGCTGCTCTGCAGGGGCCTGCGCTGCAGACCCTTCCCCGTCCCCGGTGCCCGAACTTTCCGTGCTCTCAAGACGCCCCATCCCAGCGGGCTCACCCCGCTCCCCGCGGCGCCGCCGNCCGCCGCTCGCGGCCGCCTGGGCCCCGGCCATGGCCGCGCCACCCGGTCCCGACGGCGGGAAAGGGGAGGGGAAGGAGGGAAACCGCTGCTGCCGCTGCCGCCGTCGCCGCTACTGCGATGCCATCGCCGAGCACACGCCGCCCCGGCGGCTCACTTCCGCCACGGGCGCCGTCCCGCTTCCGCCTCCGGGACGCGGCCAAACGCGGCGGGGGACGCCCCCCGCGGCGGCGCTTGAGTCTC
>VYXF01009618.1:18514-79164 GCA_013397295.1 Polioptila caerulea
CGAGCTGCGTGCGGCGGAGACGGACACTCCCCCGGTCACAGAACCGTAAAATCCTGGGATCGGCAGGGCTGGAGGAGACCTTTGAGGTCATTTAGTCTGAAAGGAATGAGGGACTTGTCTTTACAAACAAACTGTAGAGCTGCTGGTAAATAAAGCTAGACACTGAAAGGTAAAAGAAACAATGGGAAGGATTCCGCTGATTGATAAAAGGAATGAGAGATTTGTCTTTACAAGCAAACTGTAGGTCTGCTGATAAATCAAATTGAATACGGAGGTGTGAGAGAAACAATGTGAAGAACCATAAGGACTTCTACTAACTGACACAAGGAAAAGACAAAGTGGGGAGTGGGGGGTGTTATACATTAGAAGGTGGTCTTAGGTATCAGGCGTTTCGGGGAATCTGTACCTCTCCAAGGACCTCAGCCAATGGGGAAAGAGAGAGGGAAATGTGGACGGGAAATTAGGATAAAAAGGAGGCTGCGTCCTCCAAAAATTTGAGAGACCCCAGGGGAAATGCCCCATAACCTCACCCTTTATTCAAATAAAGTAGTAGGACTCCTCTGTCTCCTCTTTGGACATAAACCTCTGGTGTTTGTGGATTACTTTTCCTGGCAAGTCCTACTGTCAGTGCAGCACTGCTGCGGTAACCCCTAAACCACTAAACCAGACAAACAATTCCAGACAGAACTTGATGCTCTGCAAAGGGACCGAGATTTTGGGACTTGAAGTCATTAACCAAGTAATGCCCAGGATTGGGCAACTTGGTGGGTTTGGAGCCTTAACCATTGAACAGGTGCCCTAAGCACAAGAGTGTGTCAGGTGTGCTGTTTGTTTGGTTCTGCCAAAAATACAGGTTTCTGGGAAGTACAGGAAAGTACAGGGAAACAAATTTTCTTCCTTATGTGCTGTTGTTAAGAGACATTACTTAATATTTGTAGGAAATCAATAGGAAAAGAAGAAGTTGGTTCATCCCACTGCCATTTTCTCCAGGCAGCATTTACTTCAGAGCAAGTTGATATTTTTTCTATTAGATACAAATTCACTGAAAAAAGCACACGGCACCTTTCCTTCTTCCTACTGGAGTCAATAATTGCAGCAAATCAGCATGAAGATGGCATCATTCAGGTGTACCTATATAAATGGAAAGGTAGGTGACCCACCGTGGCACATGGCAGTGTCACAGCAGTGTCACTGCAGCTCAGTCTGCACGTACACAAGGCCAGCAGGTTTTTAGCAGCACCTCCCTCCAGCTGCTGTGGTGACAAAGCAGAACAGTAGAAGCCCTTGGTGTTTTTACAAAATAAACTATAAATATTACTTTTGTGTATCAGAGAGATGTCATTATACTTGCAGACTGCATGAACAGCCATTTCTTAAACCGCTTGCACTGTTGATGGTCAGGGACATCAGCGGGCTGACTCGCACAGCCGTGTTTGTTTTCCTTGGAAGTAAAAGCAGAAATATGCCTAATAAGTTCACTGCATCTGTTTGGTTGTTCCATGCACCCTGCCTGGCAGTAGCACAGCACTAATTGCTGACATTTGTGAGTCTGCAGGCAGTTGTCTATTCATTCGATGGATGATTCAGAAACTGGTGCAGTGTATTTTCTTTGATACTTTCTTCAATGATCCCTTTCAAAACCCTGTGTTTGTTATGGCAATTGAAAGGTGAAACTATGACTGCTGAAGTATTTTCTTTTATATCATCTGCCAGTTTGCATTTCACAGTTGTTTTTTGTGCCTGGACGTGATGGCAGATAATGGGTGCAAGAAGTGCTTTACAAATGGAGACTCTGACTGCAACTGGAGCCAGCCCATTCAGGGTCAGATGCACCCACACATGCTGGCTATCACACAGTGCCCCTTTTCATCTTCTCTAATGAAAGAGAAGTCACTACCACAAGCTGTGGAGATCTCCTAGGGTTGATGACTTTCTATCTTTGTGTCAGAGACCAACATTTTCATTTTTTTTCCCCTTTCCAGTGTCATGTCACCAGGTTGAGGGAGGTGATTCTCTCCCTCTACTCAGCTCTTGTGGAAACCCCACTTGGAGTAGTAAATTCAGCTCAGGGGTCCCCAATGGATGAAAGACATGGACCTGCTGAAGTGAGTCTGGAGTAAGTTCATGAACATGATCAGGGGGCTGGAAAACCTCTTTTACAGAAGAACAGGCTGAAAGAATTTGGATTGTTCACCCTGAAGAAGAGAGAGCTCCAGGGAGAGCTTGTAGCAACTTCCAGTACCTAAAGGGAGCCCATGAGAAAGATGAGGAGACTCTAATTACAAGGTCAGGACAGGGGGGAATGACTTTAAACTTGGAAGAGAGTTGGTTTAGATTAGATATAGTAAAAAATTCTTTACTGTGAGGATGGTGAAGCACTGGGGTAGATTCCCCAGAGAGGCTATGGATGCCCCATCCATGGGTAGATTCCCCAGAGAGGCTATGGATGCCCCATCCATGACAGTGAATAGACCAGGCTGGATGGAGCTTTGAGCTGCCTGGTCTAGTGGAAGATGTTCCTGCCCATGGCAGGGGGGCTGGAACCAGATGCTCTTTAAGGTACCTTTCAACCTTCCATGATTCTGTGATCTTCCACATCCTATTTTTGACCATTTTCTCCATGTTGGAGATTTTTGTGTACTACCAGCAGGTAGATTCCCTATGTTCTGGAGGCACCTTCAGTAGGCTACAGTACCTTCAGAGTTACCCATTTCAATAAGTGAGCACTGGGGACTAATTTCTGCATGAAAAGGCAGAAATGCTGCAATTGCAAGCCAGGAGAGTCAATAGGACAAAAAACTTTCCGCTATTTTGTGATTTTAAGTTACTTAATGCTTGACTTAATCTATCCATTACCCCTTGAAAGCCCATAGACCCTGCTTAAAGACTATAAATGAAGCAAATACTTTGTGTCCTGAAAACTTCATCCCTGCAGGCACACAGCATTCACTGATCTATGGAGTTACAGCCCCCTTGGTTGTAAAACTGAGATCTGCAGAGAAAGAACAAGCAGGGAATGACCTTAGAAACTAGGGTAACAGAAATGGCAAAGTAATGCAAAGTGCAAAATAAGGACTAATTACAACATCTTCTGCACTTCTAGGTGAAAATTGAAGGAGGGAAAAGTGAGCTCTGGGACATATTAGTTGACCCACCAATGTGCTATGGCTGCAAGGAAAGTAAATGTAAACCCCAAGGTGTATCAAGTAGGATATTTTCAGTGGTTCATGTGGAAATTTTCACTGACCCCTGAGTATAATGTAATTTCAAGTATGAAATTCAGTTCTGGTCACTTCAGTACAGTAAAGATGAATCCAATTACGACTGAGACCCTTGTGTAAGCAGGATAATTAAGGGGAGCAAAGCATCCTTTCAGTTGCAGGTGATTATAAAGAAACTGGCTTGTTTAACTAAGCAAAACAAAGCTTGAGAGGGGTTCTTGTTTGCATCTGTAAGCAAAATGGAAGGGTAAAAACAGAAAAAATAATGAACTACTGTTTATGTGAAAGAGTTACTGGTAAAAGAACATTTGGTGTTAAGTGGCTGTAAATAAATGTAGATTGGAAATTAAAATATTTTTGCTCAACAGTACAGCTTGTGAAAAGCTTCTCCACAGGAATTAGGAGGGATCAAAAACTGCAATCAGTTCTTAGTTGACTGTGATTTGCTTGTGAAAGGGATTTTACAATAAAGTTCCCTATAATAGCAACGGACTTGTTTCTGTGCCCTTGCATTAATTCTCTGCTATTGATGTTCTTCACTTTGCACCTCAAGGATCTGGGACTAGCCTCCATCAGAGACGGACTAATGAGCTAGAAGTACCACAAGTGCAATCCAAAATACCATTAGCTAGTACTGTTAATGTTAGTACTTACTTAAAATATTTTAACGCAGTAATTGTATGTCACGGCAAAGGTGACCACAATAAGTTTCTCTGGTCCCTGACTTTAGGGTAAAGTTGGCGAAAACAAAGAAGTGGGAACGATGGAGTAGCCCAAAAAGAAAATCACTTTAATTGTAAAAGAAAACAGGGACAATGCCCACAAACCGAACACTGTGTAGGGACTGACTCCAAAGATGAGAAACAGGGGAGAAGTAACAATATAGAGACTTGGGGGTGGAACGCTCTAGAAACATGACCCCATAAGGAGAACAAGTGACCAAGAGGGGACCAGAACTTGGACCGATGAACAAAATAGCCTCAAAGGTTATGGGAGGGCTCCCAGGCTTACCCTAACTTAAAAATTGTCTCCCAGGGCTTGAAGCTAACGCTTAATTCCTTTGAGACATGCATCCAGGTTGATGCCTACAGTTATATAGAGTTCAGGGTGGTTAACAGCTGTCAGGGGTGATGCGTGCCCCGAACTGTTCTTAATTCTAAATGGAAAAAGCTAAAAACCTCCCAGGATGGAAAAAAGTGAGAGTCACCAGTGCATGAATGCTTTTCCACGGTGAATGGAAGAAAAGGGCTGTAGCAGCTTTGGCATGCATATGCAAAAGATAAGGTGCATTTCGAGTAATTTCAGTGCTGTTATGTCAGGGATGAGCGCGCTCCAGTGATTTTAAAATGAAGGCAGGACCCAGAACACCGAAGGCAGAAAATAAACAGATATAATTGTTTTCCTTATCTACAGCAGATAATAATTTTAAGTGCTCAAAATCTCCGATTCTTTTCAGGGGGATGCAGAGGTGAAGTCCTTCCTCTGTTATTTTATTTTCTTTTCAGGGGGCAAATCAGTGATGAGTATGAGGTTCCTTCCGTGGTACTTGTTTAGGCATGCGACCAGGTATGGATGGTTCGTAAGGAAGAAAGGATCGCTGAGGAACGGAGCCAAAATGATGCTTCCCGTAGGTGGCAGCAGTCACTGCTGCTGGCGCTGCCGCTCAGTGCCGCTCCAATTCAGCCTCGGGACCAGACGAAGTTTAAACCAATTGACCTGATCCTCTGAGTCGCTAAACAGCTATTCCAGAGATCTTAAAATGGGGTCATGCACTGAACTCCTTGCAGAAACCACCAGCAGAGTGCAGCTCCCAGGAAGCTGGTTCAATTGCCGGAAAGAACCCTGCTGTGATTTCTTGAAGAAAGGAGGTATAATATTTATTCAAGTGCTATGGTTGACAGTAGTAAGAAATGGCATTTGTATTAGAATATGAAATCCTGCTATGTTCTCATCGGATGTGTTTTTCCCGTAGAATGAACGGATAAATACCATGTGTGTTTAAAGCTATCAAAACTGAGTGCCATTACAACGGAGGACAATTTGGACCAATATCCCTTCCTGCTAACCCAAGAATTACCTTGTATACAAAATATTTATATATTCACCACCTTTGACTGAATAAAGGTGGGAGGAATTTTTGTCATGATATGGAGGGGCAGCAGCAGCTGCTTCTGACTGCTGCATGCAGGAAGACAGAAGTAAGGGAGGAGATGGTCCATAGGAGTTTCTTATTTTTTATCTTTGCATGCTGAGAATCATATAAGTTGCAAATAAGAATTTCATGTCCCACAACCCTGGTCTTACTTCTTTCCTAAAGTGTGGAGGTCGGTGGACCCTAAGAGGCATTCCCCGGTTTGGAGAGAAACAAGAGGCTTCTCTCACAGGATACCCTGTTTCTGTTTTGCCAATGTATCCCTGTTCTACTCCCTCAGTCAGCCCTGTTAACCCCATCCCTGTCCCTGTGTCCCTCAGTCGCTCCCTCCCTATTTCCCCATTGGCTCCCACATCCCAACCCCACCTTTGTACTGCCCCCATGCCCCTGACAATTGGTCCCTGATGCTCTCCCAGCCCCTACCACCTCTCTACTTGAACCTGGACTCTGCCCATGAGGTTTGCCCTTGACCCTGGACAATCTATGCACGTGGCTGGAATAAACATCTCTGTGGAACCCAAACAAAGGCCCTTCTTGTCTCTTTGCCATCACCATACCAACAGCTATCCTGAATTTCAATACTAAAGGAGTCCTGCAGTGGGATTGCCAGGCAGGACTTTCTGTGCTACATTTTAATTGTTCCTCAGAGATCTGGTTCATGCTGGCAGAAGATTTGGGAAAAAAATATCATTTCCAGGCAAGAGAAAAGGGAAGGAGTAGATTGGAATTTGGGGCTCATCTCGACTAGTGGAACCTTTCCTTCCTAGAAATTATTGTGTATTGGCTTTTTTATTTTTTGGAAATGCATCTATTATTTACAGTTTCCCCCAGGTATCTCAGGCAAGGCAGTGCAAATAATACAGGACAAAATCCGCAGCCTATATGTGCACTTTAGGAAGGACATGTTATGCTGTGAAGAGAATTAGGATCAGGAGCCGTGTGATGGTGTGTGCAAGGATGCATGAGCAATTTGGGTGTTTTGCCAGCAGTTTTAAAGTTTTAGCACAGTCATATGAGGACAGTAATACTGTAGTGGCCTCTGGTGTAGCAGACGTTGTGTGCAGTGCAGAAAGTGTGGGTTTGAAAGAAAATTTTAAGGAGGAGGCAGAGAAGAGGCTTTGTGGAGTAGTCCAGAGGTGTCTTCCAGGTGTAAATGTGCAAAAGAAAGATTACAAGAGTTAGTAGTAAGTAAAAATGTCTCTAGAGAGGACAGACATGAACTTAAAGTGGTGAAGGGAGGTCAGAAGAAATGAGCATAAAGGTTTGAAAAACAGGCTGAGAATATATTGAGAATAAACAACCATCACAGAGCTGAAGCTGTGCTGATTCTGTGTGATGCAGCTGGGAGAGCAATGGGGAAAGCCACTAAAGGGGGCTGGAGGAATCTGAATAAGGGCCAGGGTACTGATGGTAGCAGTGACATTTTGTACTGGGCTGAGAGGCTAAAATGGGTGTCAGGCAAGATTTGGGTTGTCGTGTAAAAAAGGAAGAAACAGATGTAGGGAAGGGAAATGGAGGTGAAAAGTGGATGGCTGTAACTTGCTGTTCATTATCCTGTGTGACAGTTAAGCAGTGAATCAATTATGATACCAAGCAATTGTGTAGATAATGAGTTAAGCAATGAGGCAGTTATACAGCAAATCATTTCTGATATTAAATAAAAATGGGGAGAATCAACAGCAATATGAATCAATTATGCAGAGAACTATTACCAAAGTCAGTCAGTTAAGTAGGGAAACAGTTATACAGCAAGGGAATGAATAAATTAATTATCAAGTGGGACCATAATGCTGAGAATTAATTATGCAGAGTCTTCTTTTGTGATAAGAGGCATGGCTGACGCAGCTTCACACACAGAAAAAAAATCCAAAACAAAACCATAAAAACCCGTGGAAAACTAATGAAGACACAAGTCCTGTGCCAGCTGTCAGACCCTTAGTGACATTGTCTCATCTGTCTCTTTGTGCTAGACTAACCTGTGTTGCAGTAGGTGCTGAAGGCATTGCAGAAGCAGAGCAGAGGAAGCCTGTTTCTCCACCAAGCCTTCCTTACCTGGGAACATGGACATGAGATAAATGAAGTTCAGGGATGACTTTATGGCTCTGATAGGTGGGATGTAGAAGGAGCTCATCATCTCTGGAGTCATCTAAGCAGCACAGAGAGGCTCAGGGTTCTTCATGGTCCCCAGATTACTCAGGGTCAGACTGTGTACTTTCTGCCAAAGAGACTGAAAGCTGGATTATGCTCTGCTTTGCATTGGTTTTCACCTCTGAAAAATAGGTGTCAACCGTCAGCAGAGAAATGTTTCCATTTTGTCAGTTGTTTCTACAGTTAATGACGAATGAAAAACAACTGACTTTTTGGATACTTACACTCCCTGACAGTCAAAGGTAAGGATTCTGCTTCATGAGACATCTGTCTTAGTTTAAACAGATAAAAATGCAAGGCAGGCCCCAAGGTGGAAAACAAATTTCTAAGTCTTCATTTCTGTGATATCAATGAAATATACTGATTTATACAGGGGACACAATATGCTGTATCATTTTTTCTTAAAAAAACCAAAACAAACAGAAAAACCCAGAAAACCCCCAAAAATCCTGCAAGGGAGAAGAGAATCTGTAACATCTTTGAGAGAACAACATGTTTTTTCAGCTAAACCCTCAAACCCTTTACCTAGACAGCACTTCCATCTAATCCTGTGATAGATTGGCTTGACTTCTGGATGCTACGGAGAAGAAATGCTGAACTAGATTCTTCCAACTATTATCTGTTCCAAGTCTAGATGGATTCTCAAGATGGCTGGCAAAAAGCCACTCTTGCTGCTCCCGTTCCCTTGCCCCACCAAGGTTAAGGTTGCTATTTCTCACTACAGCTCAGAGGAGCAATAGTGAAGAGGTCTGTGTATCTATAGGTAACCAAACTTATAGCCTCCCCCTTGGCCAACGCTGCAATGCAAGCACAGAATATTCATGTCTAAAACATGTTTTTCAAGTCAAGATATAGGTTCAATTGAAGCAGTTATTATTTTTTATGACAAGGTTTAATGTACTATTTGTTGGTTAGAGACATAAAGTTATATGGTATGTTCTGATGATAATGATATAAACATGGTAATAGCTATTCATATGTTTTTAGCAAAAGTATTGTGAAACTGGTAACAGAAACTTCTTAATACATTAGCCAATACTGTTAAAAAGCATAATAAAGAAATATGTGGAATAGAAAAATACGATATGAAAGTAAGTTTAAAGGAAAATGGGATCTGCTGAAGCGGAAGCAGACTGATGTGGTTGGATACAATGCCACTCTATTTCTGTTCAGCCACGTTAAAAATGCTGTAAACTCCTCAACTGAAATAGAGAATGTTAGCTGCAGCTCTTGGTAGTTGCTTTCTGTCGCGATTTTGGTGCAGCACATCAGAATGAAATCTGGCACGTGCAATCAGTACTAATTGCACAGGATTATCTCTAAGGCGGTGTGACAAGACCTCTGTGCTGAGGGTCAGGGCTGCTGAAGTTAACATTGCTTTTATAAGCACCCAGCCATGCAACTGGACATTATGCAGGTACAGTATACACATGAGTAGAAAATATTATCTGTGTGGAAAATATGCAGAAATTATAAAGGCAAGAGATGCAATTTCAGCTGCATTAATCTGCTGCTTGTACTGATTCTTTATTTTGGAAGGTTGTGCAGGGGAAAAGCTGCCAGTTACAACTAAACATTTCCTCTTTTTTTTTTTTTTTTCTTTATGGTATGAGACCTGGAATCAATATTAATCAGTTATTCACATAGATGCTTTTTGTTGGTCTTTGCATCTATGTATATAATTTTCATCATGTCTCTAGGTTTTTTTTAAAGTTCCTGCAGATTTTTCCACATTTTTATTTCAGCTAGAAACTCAGTTTTATGGAGCAGGGCAAACCTGTAGCATGCTCTGTGCAAAATAGCTCAAAAAGGGTGTTTGCTTTCAAAACATGCTTTCAACATTAGTTCATTTCTTTCACTGCCACTTTCTTTCCAGACATCTCCATCCTAGAATTATCTTCTATTAGAACTGTGGAGTTTGTTTGGCTGAACCTAATCTCATGTTATTGGTTTGATGCTATGTTAATATTAAACCTTCTTTGTTTTTTATCCCCAACAATGTTTTAAGATGCTTAAAACTAAAAATTATGTATACACCTCCAGAAAAAGATGTAGAAGTCCTAAATGTCTGCCATCAGTCTGAGTTACAGCGATGACTGACATTGTAGGTAACGTTGTTCTTTGGGAACACTAACAGGTATTTGAAGAGTTTTAAAGCTGTGGATAGAGGAAGGAAATTTTTCCAACATTAATCATAAGTAAAATTCATTATCTTGTTTATGAAAACACAGACAAAGAGGAATAAACAACCTTTCTTTCACGTAACTCCTGAGTGGGTTTTTTTCTTACCCCAGGCAACAAGCAATGCCTTTGGTTGTAGTTGCAGTTTAGGAAATTGCTTCACTTATTTTAACTTTGACCTGCCTGCTAGCAGCCTCCAGTATTTGCAGATGTCTTTAGTACATCTAGACTAGAGGCTGGCTCTGGACTCAAGGCTCTGTGGTTGATAGTTATTAATATATTGCAAGATACTGTTAAATGTATTCTCTTGTTGGATGCAAATGATTCTTTTTGCCTCCATGGAAAAATGCAAACTCTGTAGTCTGGAGATGAAGAGTTTCTCATTTGTGTAATATTCCATAGGAATTGTAGATTGACTGAGATGGTTGTGGAAGCATTTTCTGGACAACTGCAATGTTTCAATTCAGAAAACTTTAGCTTCCAGGCAGATGCTGACACTGAAGACCCATAAAGACACAGCCAACCCAATGTCCTTGAGGACATGCAATCAAACTCCTGAGCCTGGAAGCATTATATGTATAGGAATGACCAATGACTTTGAAAACTCTAAGAAACGCTGAAGAGGTTAATGATGTGCTTTCTGAAATGTCAGCTGCCTTTGTGTAAGTCACATAGACTTAGAGAGGGCTCAGAGAAGACAGTCCATCCAAGGAATGGTGCATAGGCAAGACAGATGCAAGCATAAGTTACTTAAAATACCCTAGATGTTTTCTAATGCTTTGTTTCTTCTAATCATGACTTAAATATGAGACCTGGTCATAGACTCCCTGGGGAGGTGACATAAATGCCAGAAACTGACTGTGTGTCTGGGCTGAGATGAGTTGCTCTACAGAGCACTGTAGGCCCATCTGAAAATAGGGAATATTTCCCTCTACAGCTAACATAAAGAGTGATCTCTGCTGGGGTGCACTTGCAGTGACTCACAGGAGGACTGAGATACAATTAATTTTATAACCATAAAAATTGCATAAAATAAATGCCTGTATATTTGGAAAAAAACATTAAAATCTCAACATCACCTAGAGCATTCCAAAAATAAATATTGTGAGGCCAAAAGGCCTGGAAGAAGACATCTTTAACTTGTGATAGATAACTGCTTGACTATTCAGAAAGAAAAAGGGGATTACCAACTAAGAGTTAATCCCCATTTCTTTAGGATTCTGCTAGACCACAACTCCTTTTTAAATAAAATGCAGATTACTCAGAAAATAAAACTTTACCCCCTAACTGCAAGGTATTATGACTTAATAACTGTGGCTGGAAGAAGTAGCATATTTCCTTTTGTTACTGACCAATAGTCTAGGTTATAACATTTTGTAGCATTTCCAGATGAAAGAAAGCAGTCCAATGAAATGTTTTGCATCAGAAAGGTCATTTGGGGACATAACTGTGTGTGAAAAGTTGCATTTCTGGTAATATGTGAAAAGAGATTACAGTTCTGGGTGCGTAGTTTTTCTGAGATAGGTCCTGCTTGTGTAGAAAACTTTCTCCCCTGCACTTAAGTGTCAAATTTCATTGCATTAAAAAAAAATTACACCCTGTAACAGATGGCAAAAAAGCCATTGAATAATTTTTAATAATAGCAGAAAGCAAATTGCTTGTCAGCAGAAAATACCTTTTCCGGAATTGGCAGAAACCCTACAGAGTATCCATGTTGCTACTGTAAGGTTCAAGCTGGTTCATTTTGTAAGAATCTGACAAAAGTAGTTTTGGATTCATTTAACTACATTTAGGTGAGGTACAGCTGCTGAAATGAGTACCTCATTGATGTGAAATGCTGCCGGAATGCCAAAATGAAAAAAACAGATTTTAAAAAGATGAAATTACTTCAGTTATGACTTGGCCATCTGATGAAGCAAGGTACTCTGGGTTTTGGGAGAGCTTATGAAGACTTTCATTTTACATCTTTTCATTGAGAATATTATGTAGATATGTACTCTGCCTGCTAAACACTATTGAATATCCTTTCTAGAACCACTGTGAGAAATGGCAGTACTATTATAATTCCCGTATTGCATACATAAAGTCCCTAAATTAAAGTTGCTGAGTTTTTCATTTATTTTCATCAACAAGGAAAAGCCCCTACAATTCAGTAAGACAAGTAAAAACTGATTATACATTTATCTCACTATCATTAATGTTACTGTGAAAGTTTGAAGAAGTATGACATTTTTTGCTTTATAGGTTTTTGTCCTGAAGATATGGCAAATTATGTATGCACATTATCTTAATAAAACAAGGTTAGAAGTTACTTTATATTTTAAAAAAATAATTTATCTTTGAAACAAAGAAACCCTAAATACTGCTCCTAAGGAAGATCACTCAATTGGCACTCAAAGATCACTCAATGATCACTCAAAGATCACTCAAGTGCCTGACAAAAGTAGTCAGTCCAAACGACTAAATCATTACATCTTTCCAGATTATAATGCTGTGTTCACAAGGAACATCACTCAGAAGGTGATTTAAAACTTTCAGCAGAATTATTTCCATGAAGTATTTAGATTTTTTTGGTAACTCTAATCCAAATAAATGCTTTGAAATTAAACAGAAGCTGATAGCTATAATTTCTGTCTTAGGAGATCCTAGTAAGGATCCAGCATTTTTTGTTATGTCTTTACTTTCCTACAGCTGTCGATGGGAAAATTATCTCTGTATTTTCTATCCACTGTGAGTCTTGTTCTTCTTATTCTGATATAATATTGAAGACATGAATAGCTAGATGTAATTTATTGATTGATAGAAACAGAAAATCAGAGGAATCTCACACACACTGATACCACCCATCTTTGCAGTGTCAAGAAAGTCACTTGAAATCTGAAGTCTTTCCATGGAATTTACATCTGGCCTTTAGGCTCTGGAACTCATCAAGTTTTCAAACTCTGAAAGACATCCTATCTGTTGACTCTATGGGTTCAGTATAAAGATGCTCATTTGTCCCTGAACAGGACTGTGCTTGGGGAAGAATCTCACTGATACAGAAATGTGATTCCAGCTTTTCATTTGCCAAGTGTATTTTTAACTATTTATTTTTGAGTGGCTGCTCTGCACTTTGCTTTAGTGTTATTTTTATAAAGATAATTTGTAGCTGTGTGAAAGGTGCTGAGGATGCACTTCCAGAATCCTTTTGTACATATGCAAAAATAATGAATAAATAAATAAATAAATGCTCCTTTCACATGACCTCATCAAGAGCAAAGCCAAATTCTAGCAAGAGAAAGCCAGCTGAGCAGAATTTTCCAAGTGCCTGTATTACAACATCATTTCTATTCCCATTGCATCTCAGGGCCCTAGTCACAGACTGGGACATTACGATGCTAAGTGTGACACAAAAATAAAAAGGATGTCTTTGTTCCAAAGGGCTTTTATAACAGCAGTGGTCGAAACAGAGCAGTGTCTGTCAGTAGGACCCAGGAACATTTTTCTGAGTGTGAAAGTGTGTATCAGCAGTTTCTTTTTACGTTTGCTGGAGGACAGATGGGGTAGGTATGATGACATCTGAAGTTCCATTTCAGATGCCGTGTCAAAACTCATAAATGCTTCAGAAGAATCAAGCTGTACACTTGCTGTACTTTGAAGAGGTAAGTTAAGAACCGAATGCTAATCAGCCATCTATGCAGAGATGAAGTGGGGACAGTCAGCTCAGGTTTTCAAGTCAGCATTGCTGAGGCATTTTGCTTATGTACACACTTGTGATCTTGTTTTCTGTGTCTACAACCATCTGAAATTTTGCATAGCTGCAGACTGAACATCTGCATAAATCTGAATGAAAGATTTAAAAAACAAATAAGAAGATTATGTAGCAAAACCACATCTTTGTTGCAGCATTTTGGAGCTCAGACACAAAAAATCAGACACATTATATGAAATTAACAATATAAAATTGTGTTTTCAATACATATAATCCATCTGAACACTAACTTTTATCACCTGTATCTTCAGGATTTAACTGCAGGTGGCACACTAGCAGGAGCAAGGAAATTATTATTAATTGTTCGGTTATTACTGAAGACACTGCATAATTCCAATAAATGGACTGTGAGGACATGTATTTGTGGAGGTTAAAGGCGAATGGATCTGTCTCTCAAGTCTCATAGTTGTGGTGATACAGTACTGGAGCCCCAAGGTTTCACTAGTCTGAAAGTGACAGCTGTGCTTTCATTTTAGATTTTAAAAAGTATTTTAGCTCTTGGATCCCTGTGGCAACTGACAGTCTCCAAATTTACAGGAGTGCAGGAGACTTCAGGGTCCTATACACTGAACTTTTCTTCCTGCAGTCATGCCCTGGCCATTTCTGCATCTCAAGTCTTTTGCGATATCCTTCCAGGCTGTGATTGTACCCTGTCATGTGCCTTTCCTTGTGGGCACACACGAAATAAGAGAAATGCACATGACCTGAGGCTTCAAGGGAGGAAAGCAAGTACATCACTTCTTTATCAAATGGAAAAATAATCTCTTATGAAGTGATTTTACATATTGATTTTCCCTTAGAAAGAAGAACACATTGTTGAAATGACACACACGCATCCTGCTTTCTTCATCTCCTGTGACTTCGGGGGAGTAGCATTAACAGAGAGGCAGAGAAATGGATCTGGGATTTGGGAAACTTGAGAGTAGGGAAGAACTAGAAAGGGAACTGCAGCTTTAAATGGCTGCCTCTTCTCTTTTCATTACTAGCACCTGGAGTCCTAAGTGACACTGGGCCCCATTTCCAGAAAGCACAACTAAATGCAAGACAGTTTACATAAAATCTCGAATTTTACCTGATTGAGTGAAATGGAAATATCTTTGGATTGACCAGAATGACAACGTTTTTGCTCAAGTGAGCCAACATATTTCATGCTAGATCAGAGGAGAACGTATCTGGACTGCCAATACTGATGTTCTGCATCAGCCAGTTTATCTCTAGACCAGAATCTTTGCCTAGATTAAACCCTGGTACTATACCAAAATGTGCCTGTAGGCTGCACCAGCCCTGACAAGTTTGTTAGCTGGAGTGTGTTTGGAGGGAAGGGGATGAGGGGAAGGTGACCCTTGGGCAGTTCAGCTGGGCACTGTTCTGTTTGGGTGTTGAAACTTTTCAGTGAAATGAAAATGCAGCTGGAATTGGCTTTTTGAATGCTAGAAGTGCAGCTGGGAAGTAACTGGTGGGTTAAAACTGCAGATGAAAAGCCATGGGCACTTGCAGCAATTGAGCAGCCTGGAGTCTTTCAGAGAATGAGCAAAAAACCACACATTTTAAATACAGTGACAATATCAGGCAAATATACCTCTGCAGCTTTTTCCTGGCTTTTTATGGCATCAACCAGCTAGTAATACTAGTGTTCATACCCTACATATAAATTTTTCCCAGTGATTTTTCTTTAAAAAGAGGTAGTTTTAAAAAAATTATTGTTGAAATGAATAATTCACAAACTCAATAGGTCCCTGTTTCAGGGTGTCAATTAGATGGCTACTTTTGCACTTCTGGGTGGCTGACAATATGCAGTTAAATTATAACAATATGCAGTTAAAATCACTACTGGTCTCCTTTGCTTCTTCCTCCATTAGCTTCTATTGTCTTTGACATAAGCCCTGGTAATTCTTCCACTGATTTGAATAGATAATAATTACAGTTCACTAACCCTTGTTATAGCATTGCCTAATTAGTCTCTGTAGCTGACTTAAGGTTTAAATCATGAAGATAGAAATGAATTAAATATAGGATAAACAAAACCCTCATGTGAAACATCTTTCTCTCCAACGTCACAGAAATGTTTTTCAAGGAACTATGGAAAAAAAATTTACAAAGCATTTTAACTTATTTTCCTGGACAACTGCCAGCTCTTAATTTGTTGACATTTTTATTTAGCTCTCTTGGGTCTCAAGTGGAAGATGGACCATGTCTTGAAATGTAGGTAACATTTTAAAGTAATCTTCTCCTAGGAATGGTGCTGCGTGCATAAAACATCCAACATCCAACAGACCAAACGAAACTCTTCTATGAGTGTATTAAAGTCAATGGAGTTACACACAAATTAATTTGGCCCAATTAAGTATTCTGGAGAACAGAGCGAAGCCTATCATATTACATACAAGAAAATAGAATACCAGAGCTGCACAGTTGGACAATTTAATTCTATTTTCATTTCAGCTCAAAAGCTTCTCGTTTGCTAGTTTCTTTCCTGCATAGCTTTTTATACAACAGCCATCACCACAAGATCTGAGTACCTTCCAATAATGCATTAAACAGTGTGACTAACATCTGGTCCAAGTTTGCTTTCTCATCTTCTCTAATGCTCTGGGAAGTTCTGTTTATAATAACTAATTATTGTGAGGGAAGGCATTTGTCCCTTAAGACACTAAAGAAGAGAAGCAGCATTTTTACACAGATAATCAAATACTTAGGGGAAAAAACACTCTTATTTTCTACAATTCAGAAATACAGTTTATATCTTTCAAAAGTACTTTCCACAGATGTCTCAGGAAGAACACTTTGCAACATTAATGGATTCCTAATGTTCTCTGTACAGAGAATTATGTCAAGGCAAAATCTTGGGAGAAGAAGCTGTGCTGTCAAATTGGTAGGAATCAAAGTGGCTTAAAACCTTGTGGAAGATGCTTGGCCATTTCTGAGAGTGGCAAGTTGAGAGCAGAGCAGGAGTGGAGAGTTTAAGGCTTGGATCATGGCTGATCCAGGGCTGGCTGGAGTAGACAGCAGGAGTCCCCACATGGCTCCTCTTTCTCCAGAGTGGGAAGGAGCTGAGTAAAACATTCACACAAATGAAATCAGTAATAAAGAAGAACTTGGGATTTGAGCAACCCCCTTATGAATGAGCAGTGTACTTTGCTCGTGACACAAAAAGAAATCTTTAAAAAAATGAAAAAGAAAGATGAAGAAATGATCAGAGAGAGCAGAAATACCATGTTGCACAAAGTGGCTTAAAGCCATGAGTACATTCAAACCCCAGGCTCAGTTCTTTTGATACGTATAACAGATAAATCACGCTGCTGTTTGATCATCTACATTTGAATCTTGTACTTCAAATTCAGATGAATCTTAGCAAGCTTAGGAGTCGTTACTCCCTAATTTTAATTCAATTGAGTAACATCTGTGCTGAGAAGCTAATTGCACAGATTTTTCAGTGGCCTTTATATTAAGTATTTCCTCTTTTCCATTTAAGAAATGAGGTTTTTGTTAGCTTTGCAGATAACCATGGTTCAGATTAATTCCTATCATTAGCATCCTCTTTCTGCTTGTTGTTGTTTTTCCATCAGGTGTTTATGTGAGTTTGATTTCATCTTCTTACACAGTAATGCAAGATAACAACCCCAGGTTCTGTTCCAGCTCTTTCATCACATACTGCCTCTCCCTGCAGTGTAGGTGCTCCTGGAAGTCTCATCTCTGTTTCTTCAGAAGTTTCCATTGACTTTGGATTCTCTGTGACACAATTATTTTCAGTAAAATCTTTTAAGAACCAGTAATTTAAACAAAAAATAAATGTAGAACTGGTAATCTGAAATACAAGATCAAATTGCCTCCAAATTAATCTGTCTTGGAGGAATGTCTGGGTGTGGTTGTGACCACTTCGATGAACTGACTTTTTAAGGGGTGAATTGATGGAAGTTTTTTCATCAAGCAGTTCACACTGAATAATTGACAGCTCTGAAGGCCTGTGTGTGTATTCTAGCAGGCAGGATCAGTGCAGCTTCTGAGAAGGTGGTCAGGGGCTCAGGAATATTGGTGACACAGAGAAATGGGAGCTGATGGAATAACACGAAGGAAGTGACAACAATGGCTTTCTGCCTAGTGCTAAAAAGGAACTGTAAGCTCACCTCAGTTACACTACTGGAACTCCAAAGATGCCACAGAGCACAGAAACTTGCCAGTGACTGGAATCTTGCAGTCAGTAATTTCAAATGATATGTGAAATGTAGTTCAGAGAAGCTGTGATTTATTTCAGTAGATCCCATACCTTAGAATTCTTTATTTATCACTAAACCCATACACAAGACCAGTCTTTGTAGACATTTGTGGTAACTGCTATAAATGTTGTGTCCAAATGGGACCAGACCCTGTGGTTTGGTGACATGAATCTCCTCCACTTCACTCCCAAGGGAGCTGCAAACACAGAATAACAATCAGCTCAAACTTACTTTTAGCTTGGTGTGCTTTCCCTGCTTATAATTCTCTCATTTGTGCTAGAAAAATACATACTTCTCCTTTCTCTGAGAATAGTATTTATTATATGTTCTAGAAGTAAGGAGCCACTCTTGCATCATGCATTGTTTTTATCTGGGAGTTTGCTGGTAAATGAACTAGACCAAATTCTTTAAAAATCCCTGAATTCAGAAGTATAGAGCTAAAGGCAGGAGTATTTAAAGAAAAAAATTAAAACCCACTTCGAAAATACAAAGACATAAAAATAAACAAAGCAGCCAGCCTAAATTGGCTTTGATCCCCTATGCTCCAGCATTGCTTTTTGATTTGTGGCTTTTCAGTGAGGTAGAAGAAAGTTTTAATGAAAAATATTCCTATCATTTAGGCACTGTAATAACCTGCAATCTACAGGCTTTCAGGACTCAGAGAGGTTAGGTAACCACCTTTTGTTCAGCTCCTCATTCTCTATCATTTTCATTCTAAACACCTAGGACAGAATGTCACAGAAATCTATGGGTTGATTTCTATTTGAGCTGATTTAAACAATGCTAAGAGCTGTGAATGTGTCTATTACGATCTTTAAAGATCTCCATAATGAACAGGAGTATACCAGAGATCTACATCTCTTCTGTTACCATCATGCACACTAATAAAGAACTCCAAAACCCTCTCCAACTCCTGTCAAAAGCAATTTGTTTTCACACATTCCATATAAAATTTGTCGATGATTTGTAAAATGCAAATGAACTGTGGCCAGGTAGATAGATTTATCTTACCATAATATTATGACAGTTTACTTAATCATTTTATTGTGTGAACTGGGAAGATTGCTGCTGCTGTGGAAACACAGCAGAAGGCTGCAAGGATGAACGAAGGCAGTCAGCACCTGTGGAAGGTAAAGATGAGATGCTGTGTATTGCATCTGTGATCTTAAGGGGGGGAAAAAAGGATGATCTAAAAAATCCCCTAAAGGCTCGTTAAGAAGGATTCTATTTGCACATTAGTGTATTGTGCTAAATTTACTCACTAATTTTGATGTCAACAGCAACCAGTGCTAATGAAAAGCTTATGCAACACTAACGAATTTAGTAAAATAAAAAATACAAATAAAAAAACATTTTAAAGAGTTAGATTACACCAAACTGTAATTACTTATTCAATATTATGCAAGACTGTAATTAACAGTTCAATGTTACAAACACTATCAAAAGGCAACTGATGACACATTTACAGTGTACACAAACACCATTGCTAGCAAAGTTTTAATACCATATTTTATTTTCCTTTTGCTAGTGGTTCAAATGGCTTAGGTAAACTGAATGTCAGTAGGGAAATCTAGCCAGGTTAATGCTATCTACTGTGTCCCAGTTCAAGACAGGTTTTAACATGCTGTTTAAATTCACCTCTGTCTAAAAATAAATTTCCTAAACATATGCTTGACAGTAGCATGTGCTAAGACTCCATTTCTTACAGCAGCACACACATGAATATTTTCCTGACTTTGAGCCACAAGGATATAATCTTAATTTTAAACCCCTTGCACTGAGCAGTGCAAGTAAGAATTCAGAGTCACCTCACTAACAAGAATCTTATAATGTAAACCACACTTCTCTCCAAAAACAAATCCAATAAAAGGATGCCAGTTTTATTCATGTGTTGCCAGGCCCTATGGAGAGATTACTGTGAAGATTGAGGGCCGATCTGGTTCTATAAAATCATGAATTCCCTGCCTTTTATGGATCTTCTAATTGTATGTTAGAAAGACAGCAAGGGATACCAGTCTTAAAAGGAAGTTATTGAATATGTAAGCTGAGCAACAAATCAGAAGCATAAGAGGAGCTCATCAAAGTAAAGACAGCTGGAGGCCAATGGCAGGATTACCTAATGAAGTAGACTGTGCAAACCCCAAATTTCAAATAAATACTCCACAGGGAAATGGTAATCCCAACACCTTTCCAGATTCTGCTGTGGGCCTTCAAAACTGCTGACCAATGCATGGCACCATTGGCCTGAGAGAAGTGGCAGGGCATGTGGACCTATTTAGCAGTAACTTAGAAAGATAAAAAACCTCAGTGCTTAACAGGGATCATCCTTGCTGCAGGGGGACTCACCTGTGAAGACTCACAGGACTCAAATCTGTCTCCATGAAGACCCAAATATGTCTCCACCTCCTTTCCCTTTCTTTTTGCAGTTTCTGGTTGGGCTGGTTGGACAGCATAGGCTCAAGGATCACCATGATCAGTGAGGTCCAGTTCTTATCTGTGGGATTGGACCAGGAAAGAGGAATACCTGTGTCAGATGGATCCCATGAGACTGCAGTGGAAAGTTTTGAGAGAGGATCCTGCTGTTACAGTGCTGCCCTCACTGATTTACTGCCTCAGCTTGTACAGTACAAGTCACTGATCCTAAATTGCATCACTTTGCAATGCAGCATTTGTACATGTGTGTTGCTGCATCATGCTGCAGCTTTTGTGCTTCCTGTTTTCCACCACTTCTGGCCAGAGATGGCCCCATTCTGGTGAGAAATGATGCAGCTTCAGTGAATCATCCCTGTGCCCATTGAGTTGTAGCTGTCTGATACAGGTGGGGAAGCAGAAATCAGGGATTTCCAGGTTGGGAAACCTCCTTAGGTCATCGTGCTAGACAAGCATGTCTCCTCAGCAAATCTAAATAAATTCTCTGCTGCCTTCCCTAAGATACTTTACTGAGTGCTGGATTTCTAGGTTTACCATTCATGCACTCCATGGTTTATGATAACTGGAAGTGTACCTAAGACCAGTTTGTTGATGTTCCTTTTCCATCACCATGAAAATTTCAAGTAGAAGCAGGACTCCCCTGTGTGGCAGGCAGAGCTTCTCTTGCGCCTCCTTCTGGGATCTGACAAGCTGCTCTGGGAACACTCTTTGCCATCCTCCATCTTCATTCTTTGCCCTTGCTGCTGCAGCTGCAAGCTGCATTTCTTTGACTGTGTCACCTTTAACATGATGACAATATTATATGTTATGTTTTTAAAGCATGGCGGTGGGTTTTCATTGGCATCCACTAGATGAAGGAGGCATCCTATACACTTGTTCCCCTACCCACAGAAAAGAAAGGAGGAAACCCCATCAGTGACCTCAGTAACATCAGGCACTTCACACACAGGCACATCTTGGTGTGGTGCTGTGCCTGAGGATAGATGGAGTGTCAGCTTTTCACACCCAAGGAATCTATATGCCCCCCCTCGGTTTGGGGAGCACTCTGGTACACCAATTTTAATTTTTGTTCTCACTCTGTTAGCCTGCAGCATTCCCAGAAAGACTTCACACTGTAACAGAGCTCAGATAGATCACTGGTCCTACCTCTGTCTGTGCTCTTTGAACATGAGCTATCGTGTCTGGTTTGCAATTAAGATACTGTAGTGGGACTAACAGCAGGAGCTTCTGCTACACTGAGCTACCGAAGCTTTTGTCAGCTTGAAGAATTCAAAGGTGAAGTCGTACAGCAAAGCAACTGGAAAAAAAAACCCACTAATGGAAATCTCTTTCAACAGTCATGTGTTAAGAAAACTATGTAAAGCTGAAAGAAGAAATTATGTACCTGAAGTATTTTTATCTTGCTCTTTGCTATATGCAGTAGATAAATTGTTAGCTGGAAAGGATTTTAAATATATTAATGACACTGCTTTGATCTGCTGTTTTCCTTTTCTCTAAATCTTCCAGTATTTGATGGTGGAAATACACTGGTGACTTGCCTGCAGCTAAATTACCTATCAAAATTTTTTGCAGAAATGTACTGGTGATTGGGATACCCAGGTGCAGGGAGAAACACTCATTGCCATTGTAAAGTCTGAGCACTATTCTATGTGCTATAAGAATAGATCTATGGATCAAGAAGAGCTTCACTCACATAAAGAACTTAAAAGAGCCAAATATATTGCCATTCTTTGAATATATTAACACACCTACCCTCACTGTGTCCTTTAATGTTTGAGACTCTGCATAGTGGCTTTGGATTACTTTTGAAATGCAATTTTCACATTCTTGTTTTGACTGATATATTAATACAATATAAAGTGCTTGCCAGAAACAATCCTTCTCTGTCAGACAAAGGCACCAAAGTAAACATTCCTTGATTTGTACTTGGCAGCTGTTGAAGTAAACTCATGTCAATAGGAAATTTCTTTTACTATAGTTTTACTGAAACAATTGGTTATTAAATGAATCCTAGGTGATTCAGAAGCATGCAACTCCTACAGTATATTTTTTTATAGTAGATTTTTCCCTTTATGCTTTTATGTTTTTACCTTCACCTTGGATTTTTCCTTAACCATCACAAATATGGAATTTTTCAATCATTCAGAGACACAATCATGGCATCAGCAATGGGTAGTCCTGCATCTTCCTTCAAGTACAAGAGTGGCTTGATCAGGGGAACCACGGTGAGCTGCAGAGAGCTGACCAGTCACTAACTCCCAGCTCCTACCCATTCTTCTTTGAAAAATATAAACATACTTGTCTTTTCCCTCCTTCCTTTTCCCTTCCTTTTATCCTTCCTGATATTTCTTCTATCCTTCCTGAATTTTTGAAGAGGACTACTGATAGGCCTGAGACAGCTTTAGCAGGGTCTTTAGCCTAGGAAAAACTCATCTGACATGCCTGACTGGAAAGCCTCCAAGCTAAGCAGTGATGGTCTCACTTTTTCTTGCCCAATTTTACCTGTCACTGGTATTAATTTTATGAGCCATTTGTTCACAGACAAATTTTCCTTAAGGAAGACTGATGCATAAAGAGTCTCTACAGAGGGCTTTTCAGTTCAGGATGGGATTTGAGTTTTCATTAGCCTCCACCTCCTGGTTTCATATCCCCACCACACAGCCTTCCCTACTCATTACACATCACTGTCCCTCCTGGGGGCCCCCAATCCTGCTCCCCCACTTCCCTTTTTTTCCCCATGGATGTTGTCCTATGCTTTCCAAGTAGGAAAGCTCTGGAGCAACAGCATCCACATTACCCTGCTTATTCTGTCTGGGTTTGGAAACCACCACTGACCAACATGTGAGGAGGTCTGAGGGAGCTTTCCTTGTAGTCTTACAAGGAAGAGCACCATGTGTGGACAGCCACCTGCAGAGATGACATGAGACAGATACCTTACTCTTCTCACTTAATGATGTCCAGAAACCTGAAGCCTCCATATATGTCAAAATTGTAAAGATTTTTTTCTCTCCAAGAACTATCATTCTCATTTCAGATACATTTGCTCCAAGCCTATACAACCTTAAAGACACCCAGCAGCGAGGCAGGCAGGGGCAGCAGAGAGCTGGGAGAGGGACAGGCAAGGAGGGTTATGGAATTGGTGTCTGGAAGAGGAGGGGCTGTGTGTGCTTGGTGCCAGGGGTGTGCAGGCCATGGGGACGGGATGGGAGGAGGTGCTGGCTTTGCCAACGCCCAGGTGCTACTGCCCTAGGGCTTTAGTGGGTGGAAGAGGATAAAGCTGCACAGGCAATGTGAGTCTGTGCTGCACCACCAGTGCAGCGCAATGCAGCAGGGCAGAAGGCTTCATGCAACACAAGCCACGTGTACCAGGTAATCACACACAATGCTGGGAATGCAATGTGTCATCTCTCCTCTTGTTAGCAGGAACACAGGGCTGCTTCCCTTGCAGCCGTGTCAAGACATCTACAAGGCTCTTCCTCCCAGTTCTCCCTTTGAAGCAAACTCAGTTTGCTCTGTAGGGTTTCTCAGAGGTGTCTGGCACCACATGGTTCGGCTGTATCTCCTTGGTCAAGGAGACAGCCATGATCCATGTTTCTGACGAGAGGCACAGCTGGCAGATAACATCCTTCAAGAAGCATCTCTAAATGTCATCATCGTTCAAGACTTCCCACAGTCTTCCCACCCTCCCCACCCCTTGTTGCCACAGGGACAGACAACCAGGTGATGTGGAGGTGCACTGCCCTGATCCTGCCAGAGGCTCAGTCCCAGGTCAAAACACCAATGCCTCCAGCAAAACTAACCATCAGATAATTTGGCTTTCAAACAATATGTCAATATTGTTTGAAAGACAAGGGACACATGTTTGCATCCCCTTGTGATGCACAAGCAGCTACTGATATTTCCTGTGTTTGAGGAGGGAGAGAGCTGACTTTTAGCCCTAATATATCAAGAATATTGGTCTAAACTTCATTTATTTTCCTCTTTGGAGGTTCCAGCAATACTGGCTAAATGGTGAAAGTTCAGTATTGATATCTAGCAATGCTGCCTATTTTCCCAGTTTATTTTTTATGCTGCTTTTATGAGACTAAGAAACAAATAAAGAAATAAATGTCTTCAATAAAGAAACAAAAACTTGTAAATGAAGATCACATTCTCTCTCATTTGTTTATGTACTGCTCTTGGTTTTCTAAATCTATGCATAAAGTTTTGTCAGGGAAACCCAGGAGAAATATATGAAATTCTGAGTTGGTAAAAATGAAGCTGAAAAGAAACTTCGTGTTTAAATTTACCATGGAACAAAACAAATGCCTACATTTTAATCTGAGCTTTTGTTTCTACACTAGAAAGCGGGGTAGACAGTACACCTCCACCTTTTTCCAAGGATGGGTTGCTTTCAGCTCAGAGTGAGTTTGGCCTACAATCCAGGGTTCAAATATCTGCAAGCTTAGAGGCTCATGAGATCTGGATATCAGAAAGCTGATCAGTTCTGGGCCATCCCTCAGCTTAACAAAGGAAGCAAAGCATGGCAGGGAAGGTTTTGCAATTTAAAAAATAAAGAATCACTGCATGAGTTTTATATCTAGCCATCACTAATCCATTCAAAATGCAAATTACACCAGTGGCCACACACTGGCTTATGTGAATAAACCTTCCTATTCTACCCCCTTCCACAAGATGACATACCGCACCCCTGCGAGTTGCACTCCTTCATGGTCTAGCTGCACCTGAAGCCAGCAGAGTTACACAACACACTTACTCCTTGCAGTCCTGCTCAAAGAAGGAATAATTCATGCCGGGGGAGTGTGTGTTCGCTGAGCAGCTCCATTTCCCTGTGCACGTGTGTGCGAGTCCCATCCGTGTCCCCGGCGGCCAGGCACCCCCTGGTCGGACACCTCTTGGATAACGCGAGGCACACGCTGCAGCTGGCAGCCTCCAAAAGCAGCAGACACTGCTGGACTCAGGCTTTAGAGGACTAAGGGTTTCCAGGCAAGAACATCCTTCTCTAAACCAGGAATCAGCCCTTGTTTTTAATAACAGTCAGTTGGCAAGGCCAGAAAATGTAGGACTCCAATGCAAAATACATGCTGCAAACTACTTTCTAGCTCCTACCTGGAATGCTCCTTCATACATGCTGTCATTTTATTTTAAAAATACATGGTTGAGTGATCATCCAGAAATTTGTCTAGCTTTCATTTAGGCTTTTTTTGCAGTCTTCCTTTGCACAAAACACTTTACATACTTGGGCAGTAAACAAAAATATTTTGTCTATTTGGTTAAAACACTGTGAAATACTATATCACATACTCACCTTCAGTCTATTTTTTAAACTGTTCCAATGAATAACAGGAATAAATTCTGAAAGACCTTCAAACCCAGACATAAAGAAATATGTTTATCATGACAAACCTTTATGGAAAAATTAAAGTTTTATTGAGTGAAACAATTTATTTTACATTAGTACTTCACTATTTCAGATAGGAATGGTTATATCTTCGCCATTTGCTACCATGTCATAGTTTCCTTGTCTGCAAGATTATGGTAGATTTCATAGTTCCACTCATGAAATAAACACAAACAAAAAGAAATTCCCACACTATGACTTTTCCTCATAAATATAAAAAAGACACCTGTAGGAGGCAAAGTTACAGCAGCCAAACTCCTCTCATAAAACTCATGTTACATTTGGTAAGCCTCAACTTGATCTGGAATTTAAAACCTATGGATTTTTGGTGACAAAGTAAAAAGTAAAGCAGTATGTGATTAAAACTTCAATTTTTCATGTTTGTTGGATTGAGAATTTCACTCTACAATGTCTCCAATAATTCACTGGAGTGTACACACACATTCTTCACATTCTACCTGTCTTTGTGCATTACTTCTGCAGTCTCTTGTAGAAGATCTACAGCTATTTGCCCTCTCCATCCAAGCCCTAGTGTGTGATCAAGCCTTTTCCTCCATTTTCTTATCTTTTTAAAAATCTCTTTTCCCCCCACATTTTCAGCTCGTACTTGTGAAACTTCATTAACTATCTGCATGATTCATGCAGCCTCACTGACCTGGTTTTATTATTGTGTTTAATTACTAAAACAAACAAAAAAGTCATCAGAGATTTGCAGCAGACCCTGGAAGTGCCCCAAAATAGTTTCAGCCTCATAATTTCATTCTTTGCTGAGGGAAAATAAACTCTATCTAGTTTTAATGCAATAATGTTTCCTTAGAGTCACTCAGTTTCTCTAACTAAATGATGGAACACTGATGTAAAGAGCATCAGCACAAAGATCTCCAGGAGCTGCAGGGAGTCTTCTGGGACGCCCAGGACAGCAAGACACTGAGGTCCCTGCTTATATCTGGTAGAACATCTGGAGGAAGAGACCCCAGACTTTTGCCCTGCTTGGCGATATGAAGAACCCAATGTAATGGGCTTACTGTCTAAACAGCATTGTTATTAATTATTTTATCTGAGAGCACCTTCTCTTCTTGGAATGAAGAAAGAAGGACATGAAAAAGGCCACAGGTCTCAAGGAAATAAAAGATCCAGTAAAAGGTGTTTAAAAGAAAAATGTATTCTTGCAATAAAAAAAAGCTCTAGGCTGTAGTTTGGGATGGCTGCAGCAAGTGGGTGAGGTAGGTGGCACCACTATGGCAGAGAGAGATGATGAGTGGCTGCTCAGCCCAGCAATATCAGGCCATGTGCTTAATAGAGCTAAAATCAGTATAATCTATGCCAAGATTAAATTAAATATTCTCTGGAATCTACTGTCTCCTGCACCCATGTGAACCAGACAATTTAAACAAGGATATTAGAATGCACAGGATAAATACATGTCACTGAGTTTATGAGTGCACATCCATATAATATATAAACTAACAATAATCAAATGTAAAACCTCAGATGTGCTGTCAGGAAAAAAAAAAAAAAAAAAAAGTGATTGCCATGGCCATAGGAGCACAAGTGTCTTATATGGTCACATGGCTTATCAACAAATGGCATTAATTAGAATCTATTTCTAAATGCTTCATCCCACCTCAAAGTAAAAAAGAAGAAGCAGTAGAAAAGGTTCAGGCAATTGCAGAGTCTGGTGGTGAGCATGGAAAACCTGCTGCCTAAGGAGAGATCAAACAGGATGTTCAGCTTGGACAAAAGGCAGTTGAGGAGATGTATGAAGAATAAAACCATGACATTGACATCTCCAAGGATAGATGAAGTTCTGAAGAGTGCAGAGGAAACAGTGTGCCATCATACCTCAGAACTGCTTTCCTTATTGGAGTAAGTAGGACAGATGTAACAAGGATCTCAGGGGTTTTTAAGACAAGCAGACCTTTTCCACCAAGTATAGAATTAAATTGCGGGACTCTATGCTGTGGGAATTTATAGGTGCCAAGACCATAAGTGGGTTAAACATAACATTTAAAGGAATCCAAAGAAATCCATAGGCAAGGATCAAACTCACAGACACAAACTCCATCTCAAGAGATCACCAAACTGTGGATTGCCATACATTAGAAGCTATGTGAGGAGCTCTACATCTATGTGGGCTGTTCGCACACCTTTTTTATGTGCATTCACTACAGCTCTGAGGTTAGAAAGACCCAGCAGACCTCCCACCTGGCCCAGGGTCAGCATAAAGCATAGCACCTCTTTTTTAAGGTAAGTAGCTTTTGAGTGCAAAACAACATAAAATCTAGTTGTCCACCTAGGATTTCCTTAGTCACACTCCTCCTTCCTGTCCTTTGAGTGAGGCAGAGGATTATCTAATATGTTGTAATTAAATCAGAAATGCAGTTGCTGTTGTCAAGACATGAGTCATTTTTTCATGCACAGATCTGATTCCAGTGACACAGTTGCAAAGGCATCTTTTCAAACTCTATAACGCTGGAATAATTTTTTTCTTCTGAGCTAAGCTGTCAGCAAAAACTGCTTAGCAGTGAGTGGCAATCAATCCAGCCTTGTCTCTCAACAAGTTAAAGAGTTTTGACATAGTGTGGTTGTCATCTAGAGGTTTGCTTATGAAAAGAAAATTCAAATGCTTTTTGAAAGTGTACTTTTAATAAAATCATCCACTTTTAGAAAGAAAAGCTCTATCCAAAGAAGGAGGCTCTTTGCCTCAGCACCTCTTGAAATTTCAGTAATATTGGAATGCATGCACTTGGGAAGATGCATTTCTTCAGTTTCACTTGACATTCTTGACATTTTTCACTCTCTAATGCAGAAAGCAGTGTCAGCCAGGACTTGCCAGGAAATATACCCACTGGTACATGGTACAGTATATATAATACTTCTCAGTGAAATATTAGCTGTTCAGCTACTGGTTGCTTATCTCTTTTGTTACTTGAACAACAAGGATTATGAATTATTCAGCTACAGTATGAAATGGATAAATATGATACATTTCCCAGATTTCATAAAAGTTAAAATAGTGGGCACAGAAGAAAGGGACTACATTATGCAGAAGAAAAAAAAATGGAATCAGTATGAGGCAAGTATTTCCTAACAAAGAAGCCTATTAAATGGCTGAAAAGTCCCCTGTGGGAAGAGGTGAAGGCCTCCTCACTTTAGATATTTAAAACCAGACTAGACAAAGCATTCCTCTCTACAGTGGCAGAGGAAATGGATAAAATTATTTATTAGGCTTCTTCCTATCTATCTCTGATTTCTACAATTTAATACATTTTTAAAAATGCAAACCACATTTGTTTAGCAAAAGGCAGAAAACCAAAAAAAAACCATTTTCTAGTTGTAGTGTTGCCCAGCACAATGAAACTTGATTTTAAATTAAATTTATGCTAGCAATTCAGACTGCAAGATGACTTCTCTTTGTTTAAAGTCTAACACTGAAAGCTTTGCTACTGTCACACATGTCTCTAAAAAGATGATTTACTGTCCCCAGACTGGGGATTTATTCTTTGTGCCAGAGCTCTTTGTGAACTGTGATGGTTCAACTTTGACAGAGGTGGCTGATGCAAAAGAAAGAATGGTGCTTTACAGAAAAGTAGTGGAGTAGAGGGTCTGTGCCTGAGGTCTGGCAGACATATCAACTCCCTCGGGAATCTTCGGCACTAAATATTTACTAATGTCACTCAAAGGATAACATCTAGTCTGCTAGTATGAAAGTAAAAGGACTCTCACTCTCTTTCTATCACTTTGAATATCTTAAAAGTATTTCAAAATTCTCAGTTCTTCTTCCCCACATTTTTTTTTTAATCCTTGAAGGCATTACTATATTTAAAATAAAGTGCACTGTCTTGCTTTGTAGAAATAAATATGAAGAAATGGAAAAAAACCCAACCCTGAGAAATCTTAGGATAGTCAAAATGTTTAAGAGTGTAACATTGTGGATCTTTCACTCCAGCTATCATTCATGCAGGAAGATGAAGTCATGATGTAGAACTCCTGTACAAGAAATCAAGATGCACAGTTGAAGTGAACTGTCCCACAGGTAATGCAGGGGTGGATGTTGAGCCATGGTGGCCCTCAGGCTTGGGACAGCCTCTCAATAGTTTTTACCCAAGGCGGGATATAGCCACATGTTTTCCTTGCTTTGACATCGAAACTGTTTCAATGACATGTTGCTGTTTACTCGCTGCCCCCTGTTCACTCCTGCATCCTGGCCGCATTTCGCCGTATTTTCAGTATTAGCCTTGCCGTGCTGGACTGGGCTGCAAACTCAGTGTAGTAGAAAAGATGGTTTCATTTCAAAACACTTCAACCAAATTTCAAAACATTTCAATCCACAGTTTCATGTAGACTTTTTTCATGAGAGGGGGCAGAAAAGTAAGAGGAATTGTGAGTTTAATCTACCACGAGAAGTGGTTAAAATTAAGAAGAACAATGGCTCTGTACGCGGTAACAAGGAACTCCCTCAAGAACATCATCCACCTTCCTGTGAACCTCCTCAGTTACTCTTCCTCAGGCTGAAGTGTAGCCACTTAGGTGGAAAGCTGTGTTTTCCTGTTCTGTGCCTGTTTATCTGGCTGTGTGCTCCTGGATCCCACAGAACAAGAGAATTCTCTTAGCTGGAAGGGACCCACGACGATCATGGTGCCCAACTTTTAAGTGAATGGTCCATATAGGGATCAACCTCATGACCTGGGCATTATCAGCATCATGTGCTGACCAACTTATCTGTATCTTCAGGTGACCAAGTCTGTTTGGAAGAGACTATTTTTGGGTAGTTGTAGAATTCTGGCCACCAGAGAGTTTGTCAATAATGTTATCAGGACAACAGCTTGCTTATTTTAAGTTTTATATTAGCATATACAGCTTTGTGGGCCTATAATCAATATAGCAGGACCTACCAAAGCTCACAATACAGCTAAATCAGATATCAGACCTTACTTTGGCCAGTCTTGTAGCTTTAAATAGGAAACATAACAGTGGGAGTATGCCCAGATCTAAGGATCTGTTTAAATTAGAATGAATACTTTGCCATTTGTAAAGTAAATGTACCCAACTGTAGTAACAGTAGTGAATTATTTTAATTTAAGCCCCAGAAGGGTCTGTATGAAAAACATTTAACTGTTTGCAGGAGCTCTACCCCAAAGTATTTATTCAAACACAGCCCCTGTGTCTCAGGCAGACACAAAAGCCCCTCTCTGCTTTGCGCAGCCTCTCAGTCAGCCCAGCCCCAGCCCCACATCCTATGTAAGAACCCACAGACTCTGTTAACCCACACTCTGTTAATTGCCCTTTGGGCTCTGGGCTCAAGCCACACCTGCAGAGCTCCATCCCTCACCGAGTCATCTCACAGGATGGTCCAGGTCAGCACATCCTTCCTATGCAGTGCCCAGCAGCTGCTCCTGCCTCAGCCCTCAGGGGGTAGCACGATATCATACTGTAAATGAGCAGCTGGTGAGGATACAGTCTGCATCCATAGGATAAGCAGGAATTAAAAACAAAACAAAAAAATCTCATTAAGACTAAATAAATCCTGTAGTAATGAATTTCTAGCACTTTGTACTTGGTTGAGTCATGTCTGGGCATAGCAGGAATAAATCCCACTGAAAGGGAATTGCCTTGGTGTGCAGGCAGTATTTTACAACCCCAGGAGCCATTACTTTCCAAGGAGAGAAAAACAGACAGAGAAGAGGAAGGAAAAGCAGGCAGAAAGGTATGCAAGTCTTGATTTTAGCCCCATTTACATCGATTTCAGCACAGTTATTCCACTGCAGAAGACACAGGAGTTTTCAGTTCAAAGTCTAAAGGATAGTAGAGAACAAAAATAAGGAAAGAGTAATATCTGAAGTTCTTCTAGTCTCAGTCACACAGCAAAAATTCTTCTCCACAAATAATTGAGATTTATCTCCCAGCCATTCTCAATGGCCATATTGTAAGTCATATGGGTATTTTATGACCCCAAAGCTGTAATAGCATGCTCTGGCTGAGTGGCAGCATAGCTGTACAATCAATATGCTTTTGCACACTTGCATCTTTGAGTGGGTTTGTATGGCAGCACAGCCTGAAATAACAGCATAAATTTAATGAGCTGGCAGTCTGAAAAGTAGAGAAGTATAACAACAGGTGTATTAATTTGTGCTGTGATGTGTAACTGATACCACTGTAATTTTGCTACGATTAGGCTCTGTTTTAAAACAGAGTACAAAATACCTGGTGCTGGAGCTAAGATAAACAGATGAAAATCAAAAGGAAAAGACAACAGGTAGCACCATAGAGCATGTTGTGCAGAGGTAATTCGTATACATCACTCATTTGCAAAACCTATATCCTCTGTTAGTCAGCCCTTTATTAGAGACACTGTATTCAGACAAATTGAACAATTCCTAAAACATATAAACCCCTAACACTACAAATACATCTTTCCAAAAGTTATGAAATTCTATAAAACCACATAGGTTTCTGTTTTTCTTTCTTTTTGACATGATTGTTGTTGGATACTTAAAATTTATGAGTTCATAGATGAGTCAAAACCTTGACTGGAGATGATTCCTCTTCTAACTACATGTGCTTTACCACAGACATTAGAAACAATTACTTAGGAATAGTATTTTCTAGGAGTTGTGAAAATATTTTCGGTATAATTATTGTCATTACAGAAAAATCTGAAACATTTCCTTTAATCATTCAATACATAGCTCCATAATTCCATACACTTGAAAACTATAATTTTGCTGTAATTTTTCTCCTTACATATGTGTCTATATGTACATACACACACATATATACGCACTATTATAAAATGAGTGTCAAGAAAAGCAGGACCTTTACATTTCCACATTTTCTCTGTTTGCAAAAGGAATAAAACTGCAGATACCTCCAGTGCCATCTACTAAAATTGAACCAGCTTAACTTCAAATCCTCTTGACAGGCTCTGCTTTTCCCACTGTCATTTTTTCATTCTTACCAAAGTCTGTTTGCTCTAAGAGTATATTGTTAGGGCATACATTCAATTTTCATGCAACAAACCCTTCTCCCTTTTACACTGCCCTGAAATACCTAAATCTTGTGCCAGACCCAAAAACCAGGCTTGCACTGCTCAACTCCACTCTGCTGTGCACAATAAAACCAGTTTGCAGCTGTGGTGTTGCTAGACCTAGATATACACATAAACATCAAATATTACTTATTTTTGTGTTCTTCCAGTAGTTCAAAAAGTAGCCTAAACCATGCAAAATACAAGCAAGCATTACAGGGCCTGGTTCTATTTGTGGAATGGTAAAGTATCAGTAATTCCTCTGAGCCCCACTAATGGAGACGTGCTAATTGCCACATCTAGATTGCCATCAACTCCCAGTGGTGACAGGGGGAGTTCAGAGTATTAAACATTTTGAAGGACTATGCCTTAAAGAGAAACCTTCCCAAAGTCACAGTACCTCCTTACAATGCTCATTCTGTGAACTTGAAACAAAAACAAACAAAATCCCAAACTCAAAAAACCAATCAAACAAAACCCCAGTTAATCCTTTCAGATATTTTTCTTGAATTTCTATTAGTGATTGAAGATCTGTTTCCTAATGGTTGGGAATAAAAGTCTGTCTTGAGAGCTAAAGTCACATAAGCCGAATTCTCCAGCACACCTACCACAGAACATGTGTGTATGAGGTTGGCCATCCATTAGGAAGGACTGGTGGCTTGGAAATGTCACTAGTGGTGGGAAATGCTGGCAGGGAGGGTAAGCATAACAGAACATCTGCAGAGCTCTGAACCCTCAAAGGGAAGCCTAAGGTGTGTACACTGAAATAAGTGAACCTGGAGAACAGCAAACATGTCTGGGTCCCCAGAAGTACTCATTAGCAGGAATATTTCACAGTGAGCTGCAACTGTATGACAAGAAAAAATGGGCTTCTCTTTGGGGAAAGTGATCTGCAGACAAGTTTTTAACATTCAAAAAAAAAAACAAACATTGGCCTCCCACAAGTATTTTCGGTATAACAAGAACTAAAAAAAAAAGTAGTTTGTTTTATTCTTCTTATAATATTAACTAGTAGAGTGGTTTAATTTGCTATAAATGATGATAGATTATAAATAACAGATATTTCACAGGATGAGATGCTTTGGGTGAAGAGATGCAGTACTTGCATCTGGAAGGTGCCTGCTAAAGTAATTTCTTCTTGGGTGAATCCTACAGCCTGAACTAACTTGATCAAGCCAGTACAAAGCAAAGTCCTACTCATTTGAGCAGTGGCAGCAGCAGCAGGCACCAAGTTTGGTGATTTTGCTTTATCCCTTTCTAAAATTCAGCCCTTCAAAACCAACATGGCATTTTTATTTCCAATTCTTAGCTCAAAAAATGCTCCGGGTAAGGGGGGTTCAAATTGAATTGGTAAAAAAGGGACCATGTAACTAGGGCCACTGCTTCCATTTAGTGGGATGGACAATAAGAATATAAAGAATACAAAAACAGGATAAATCAACTATGCTACACATCTGGTAATACATCTTATTTTACTGTATTTGTTATCAAGATGACATGCAGTCTAGAACTTCATGGCAAACACACTGGCAAAAGCCATAAATCATGAGAATAACAAGGCTCGAAGGAACAAGGCTTACAAAGACAACCCCAAGGGTGACTTTCTTGGATACTAGTAAATAAATCCCTAAAGGCAAGGAGCTAAAGTACAGCAACCCTAGCAACCACACTAGCACCCGAATCGAGGTCTGGAAGAGCAGAGATGTGCAGTTCCACACTGTCCAGTTGTGGGACACAGTGGCAACAGAGTCAAAACTTGTAGGCCTGTAAAATTCCACCACGGGGGTTGAGTTCAGAGTCTGGGGACTTTCTCTTTGTACTTCCATGATTGTTATAACCAGGCAATTAGATGAGGTGTGAGAAGGGCTAACCAGAGACGCCAGCCTTTTGGGAGTCAGCAACAGTTCTGTTGGGTTGTCTGGTAGGCACTTCTTTCCCTTTCCCCCACAAGCTAAATTCAGAAGGATGTTGTTGTCATCAGGAAGACTACTAACCTCATCGTCTGGCAGGCACGTTTCAAACCTGCAAAATGGGCACACTATGACTCCTTGTGGGGAATCACCAAAGTCTATGATCTTGCAAAGGCATTTGGCACACACTCTGTGACAACACTCCAGCACTTTTGGTTTTCTCTGTCGCAGGTTGTAGCGGTTGTAACAGATCTTGCACTCAAGCTCATCTGAGCTCTGGGTCTCCACGGACTCCTCTGGCAGTTGAGTGGTCATTTCTTTAGATGGTTTTTAGACTTGTGGAAAGAGAAGTCAAGGGATGAAGAGGTCACTCAGTCTTATTTTAGAACATTTTCCTATCACCCATCTCAAACAGAAAAAGAGGAGATGACATCATGGAAAAGCATCAGTAGACATCATCCATTTTCAGCTTCTGCTAGGGATTGTGCACTGTATGTCCTTTACTCTGAGCCAGGCATCCATCTGAAAAAGTCAAAGTGGAATTTTTGTTGAAAGCAAAGGCAAAAACAGGAAAGGAAAGGGGAAGGGGAAAAGAAAAGGGAAAGGGAGAGAGGAAAATCGAGAGGGGAAGCTTAACAAATGAAATACGCAAGTTCTACTTTTTACAACACCAGCTTCCTTTGCTAAAACTACTTCTAAGGTAGCACTTTTTCTGTGGCATATGAGGCCTATATATTCATCAGTCATGCTGATGAAACTTAGCATCATGCTGCATGGATTTATTTTAGAGTTGAAGCTCTGAGTGGCTCAGGCCATGAAGTTCTCAGCAGAAGCTGCAATCTAATCACTGATCTGTGACCATTTATTTAAATTCTGGTTTCCCAAGGAAATGAGACTTGACACCCGCAGCTTTTGGTCTTTCCTGGTAACTCGTGAACCTGCTGTCCAATTTCAAACAAATCAACAGAGGGGCTACAGTACTGAAGATAATTAAGTTGCTGAAAAGAAATGCACACTGGCCATTGTGTGGAGGAGAGGTACTTATAATGAGTACCATTTATTCTGGAGGGCAATGTGTGGTCAGCACACCCCAACATCTGCTCTGAATGGGCAGCAGGCTGCCTGTAGCTCAGCCAGAGAGGAGGGCAACCCAGGAGGAAGCTGGAAATACTATGGGGAAATAAAAAGTTTAGTGGAGTGGAATGGGTATGAAAGATATCCAGAGTTATTGCAAAGAGTTATGTGGGGACCTAGGTGAAATCTGGATTAGTCATTGTTAATTTTTCTGTTTGTGGAGCAGCCCATTTCTTTTTCTCCACCCAGCTGCTGGGCATACGATTACAAAAATAAGTGTCCTTTTGCTTGCAACAAATGTCTCCTTCAATGTGTGGCTCCTGGGGTGAAGGCTAATATGTCTTCCAAGGGCATTCACCAGATGCTCTGGTTTTCAAGGGTGTCAGGGCTGTGACAGCTGTTTCACACCTCGACTCAGGAGAGGTCCATGGCACGCTTGCACTGCCGCTCTGCGCAGTGCTTTTGCCACCAGACAGATTTGCCTCACTTAAACAAATGTCATATTTTGGAATGTGATTTCAGGAAACAGAGCATGTATTACAAACAAAGCATTAACCAGGAGTATGTGTTCTGGGATCAATAACCACCAGCATTTATAAAACCAGCTCTTATCTGCCAGAAGAGAAAAATTTCTTCCAGATTCAGGCACATGCTTGCTCACTGAAATGAGGGAAGAACTGCATTTTGAAGGTTTTCAAACTCATCCCTTCATTACTAGAGTAGCAAGGAATTGGCCACAGTAAAATGATGGGCAAAGTCAGCACTTGTGCCCAGCTGCCTCTTGCATTATCAATAAGTACCAGGTACACTGAATATGAAAAAGTGGCCTATTTCAAGAAACTTATTTCTTGACTATTTGTTTTAGTAAATATGTGATTTCTTTCCCTTTCCATTGGGAAGTTATTACTCACTCCTAGCATGCACATTTTTGTTCTTTTTTTTGAGGATAAGGCAGGAAGAAACCCTTTTAAGCAATGTGCTCCTTCTGTCGGTATATCTTACCTGCCAACCAGTAATCTGCTAAATTTCATGGGCCTCTTGCTCTTACTGTGCTTTAAGTATTTTCTATTTCTGCATATCCAGCAGAAGATGGAGAGATATGAGAGAGGTGGATATATAACTTCCATAAGCAACATAATCTGTAAAACTCACCTCTGGGATTTTAGAACAAAGATGTAAACCTCAGACAACACAGTAACGAAAAAAACATGACAACATAGTGAAAAAAACCACACATATTTCTCTAAGAATTGTTATAGACATGGCTCCCTTCCTATTGAATTACTTCAATAACTCCTTTCCTGCCTCTTCCAATTTATGTCTTTAGTGCTTTAAAGGTTTTCATCTCTGCCTTAGTGTTGTTTTTATTATTTGTACTGTGGATATATTTGTGGCATGTTGAATCAGGCAAAGCAAACATAAGACCATCAATAATTTTCAAAGTGTACAAACTAGACATCTTCTAAGACACAAAAAGGACTTCTTTTACAGAACTTATAATTTATCCTTTTTTATACTGTGTGCTTCCTTATTAATTTCTACTACTCTTTTTATTTCATTCCTAATACCATCTTTTAGATTACTTTTAGGTAGATATAAATGTCATGAGATGCTAACTTTCCAAAGGATGAACAAACCACAAAATGGACCAAACAAAGTCAAATGTCAGCCTACAGGAAGGCAAAGACCTGCTGTAAAATTAAGAAGCCAAATAAAAAAGTGATAGTTTTGGATTCTCACATCTTGGATATTATTTACCTTCTGTTGCTGAGGTGAATTAGGATTACTAACAAGGTACTGCTAGTAATCTGCTAAACGTTGTCGGCTAACTTAAAACTAGATTCTTGATTAACAAAAAATCTTCTAAAATATGTGTCTGCTTCTCATGGAAAATTATGACCTTTCTCTGAAAACTTCCAACTTGAAAAACCTTGATATTTTAGTGTTTATCCTTCTAATTAATATTTCCAGACTTTTTACACAACCCAACTCACTTTCCAACCAATTTTATTCAGATACGGATCACCTCTCCTGAACCAGTTTTCAAACTGAATGTATTTTGCTGATTTTACCACCTTTAAGTGCCAAAATTTGACATTAATACAAGGAATAACAAGTCTCTGGGACTAGCAATGTCCCAGTTGCTAAACTGGGATCATTAGCTCAATTTCCAGAGCACAGTGATCCTCCTATTGTAGTTTTGTGTCATGAGTAACTCTACTTTTTTTTTCAAACTCTTTCTTTAATATAATGTACTGTACAAGAAAGAGAGTCTTTCATCATCTTTCTCACTTCACAGAGTCTCTAAAAAAATGTCTGTCTGTAATAAAATATTGTTGGTTGCTTTTTTTTTTTGGCTAACTTTAGATATTTGGTTTCTCCTTACGTGTTTTAGTGTGATTACTGCTTATTACTATTCGTTATTTATACATATTTTCCTTTGAAACTGAAAATTTAATCACTAGTTCCTATTAATGCTTTTCATGCATTTTTTACCCTCTCAGCTCTATGGTGGTTTTAGATGCTTCCTCTCTCTTTTTTGCTTTCCTGATTTCTTATGGAAATTTTTCCTTCTCAATAGTCACTTTGCAGCTCTTTTTTTTTCTCTCCTGGGAACTGCCACCTTTTTGGGTTTAATTAATGCTGCCCTGCTATTATATACATCACATACACTAAAAAGTTCTCTGATCAGAAACTTATCAAAAATATATGGAAACTGAGACTTCCAAAGAAATTTGGCTTCAAATTATTCCTATTTCTTGAGAAATATGGCCAGTTACTCCTTCAAGTAAATTCTGCTCTACATCAAAGATTTTCTAGCTGGTCTTTTGCATGCTTCCCAAATGAGTATTTACTGGAAGCAGGCAGGATAAGGAATTAAAGAAAGGAAGATGTTAACTACTGCCCCTTTGAATCCTGCTCCTTCACCAAAAATGTCACAGTTCACATACTTCTACTTGTTGAATGTTAAGAGCAATATTATGCAGGGAAAAAAAAAAGATATGTCTATACGTTCATGTTTTATCCTCCTCTTCAAGACACTTTTTTTTAATGATGCCACAAGAAGGTGTGTCCCTATTTTGTGCTCTATTAATATTTGGGCTATTTTAAATATTGAGCTGCAACCTACATGTTCTTTCTGACCTTGAAATCCAGAGGCAGCCATGATAAATCTAACCTCTTTCACATCAAGTATGAAATTTGTGGTGACTGGAGATCAAAGTGAAGTCCCATGTCTAATTTTAAAGCACTGTGCGTATTTTTATTAATTCTGGCATTTGTCATGATTTTAAACTGCTTCTTATGTCCAGTTTTTCACCTGAACCTAGACTTGTCTCACCTGCTTCTTTGATACCAAGAGACACAAGTTATAACTAGGGAAATTTCAATCACTGATTAGGAAAAAAAATAGTACACAAGGTAATCAAACACTGAACACATGTCAGACAGATGTAAATGAAATCTGTAACCTTACAGATATCCTTGACTGGATACAACTCTGGTCAGGCCACTCTGTCTTGGAACTGAGCCCTGCTTTGAACAAAGGGAACTGGGTTTTCCTGGAAATTCTTTCTAAAACAAATCATTCTATGATTCAATGTTTTGCTATCCTGAACTCACTCTATGAGATCTGTTTGAAAAGCTTTACCTCTTACTGATTAAAGAATCAGGCTGAAAATTGTTTACATAGATAAACAGCTCTCCTAAATAATAATTCTTTCATTTAACATATGAATTAATTTTTACAAAAGCTGGAGTCCTTCTGCTATCCTGTCTTCCACAGAATCTGACGGGATCAACACAACGCAACTGCAGAACGCTTCATTCCCGTATTAAGTAGCACACAGCAGCTTTCTGAACAAAACATAAACTACTAGACATGTCCAGTGATGACAGTATCCACTGCAATTTATTCAAGAACAAGCACATCTGTTATCCTATGACAAGCACTTTTCTTCTGTAAGAGTCCTGACTGAGCACCGCAGGAGTGAATCCACCATTCCTGTTGCTGCTCAAGCTCTCACGCCCTCTTTCCATCCCAGTGCCACCCGTCCTGTACCTTATGAACTCCTCTACTTCAAATTTTTATTAAAAAGGGAGAAAAGCTGAAGACAGAGAGGCATCTTCTGGATGGTAGAGGACACAAGCAGCCCCTACAGTGCTCCATGAGATTGCTGGAGGGCAGTCCCAGAATCAGGGGGAACAACCTCCCTTGAGGGTGAGAGGAGGTGAACCACAGGACCAGACTGGATCAATAATGGAAGCTCCTAAGTATGACCCCACATACGGCCAGCCAGAGTGCAGTGGATCATCAGCCCAAACAGGCCACTGGCCATTGATCAGTTTTGTACTCATCACTGCTCTGGAGCTGCAGACTTTCTTACCAGGCATGGGAAGAAAGGTGAATGGGCTGTGCAACATGTTATGCCCTTCTTTGCACTCATCATCAAACACTGTGTAGACAAAGTGTTCTTATGAGAGACCAGAAGCTATTACTTGTAGATGAAACTCTCAATATTGGAGCTCTGTCATGCTGACAGGGCAAAGTAGATGGAAAACTTGTGCCTCTCTTCCTTAATGGAAGATCATCTTTGCCCAGTTCATCAAAACAACATTTTATCATTCATCTCTCACACTTTCTTTTTTTTCTGTGAAGGGAATTTGCCAATATTTCACATATAACCTATAACGAATATATGAGCTCAGCAACTTCCATAAGATATCATCCATGGACCTACTCAACATGTGATATTTTCAAAGGTTTTAAAAGTTTCCTTTAAATACAAGCTGAACATATTTAGGAAAGAAGAGAAGGAAAAAATATAGATAAATAAGTACAGAGAAACTTACTTTCTACAAAAAAGAACTTCTTGCAAAGGTTCACTTGCAGGGAACACAAGAAATGCCTTTTCTTCTCCACATAGGCAAAAACTGGTAGAAAGGAAGGAAACAAAATTAGTAGAGCAGGAATACAGCTGGGAGACTTTTCAGTCTATTTTCTCTAAAAAAGAGGAAGGAGTCCAACTTCTCTAGTTTGGATAGAAATAGCCATATGTTGAGATTTCTGTTTAGAGAAATATATTGGGTAACTCTCATTTACTAAAATTATTTCTGTAACATAATCCAGTTATCTTTACAGATCTGTTGTTGATTTTAAGCCTCTTTCAATATTATGTGCTAAACACTCTGAAGTGCTACCTCTTCTAGCAACCACATATTCACAAATGTTAGCAATACGCTAAAAAAACCCAACCTAAAGGCAGAGCATCTGAAGAGATAAACTGTGCTCTGAAAGAAGAGTTGCAAAAACATATTGAAGTACTTGCCTTAACAAATGTCACAGAAGATCTTTGATAATTTCTACTTTTCCAAACACAGTGCAGTCTCTTCTCCAGCACAGACCATCTCCTGTGGGCCACTGCATTCATGTTGGAGGAGCTTTGCTGCATTCTGACTCAGCAGGAAATGACCATCACACTAGATTTTTCCAGCTTGTGCTAAGCACAATGCAAAAAAAACCCACCCCAAATTGCTTTACTAATCTGACATTTGAATAGACAAGGTTCAAAATGCCAGCAGCTATCACACGTTCAACCTGTTTCATGCCACATTTCTGCTAACAGTGGATGGGTTTTAACAATGGGCATTTCCCTGTCAACTCCCATCAATGTGAGGCTTTGCACTGGAGTTACAGAATGTAATGTACTGATCCGTGCTTGGCCTATGGTCAGCTGTGTAAACTGCTATGAAAAATGCCTCCGTTCTTTTCACAAAAGCTTAGTTTTCAATGGCATAGGTAATGAGGTTATTCCTCCAATAACTATGTATGAAAGAGAAACCCCACAACATGTACAGCAAAAAGTTGTGTATTATTGGCTGCTGAGACTAGTATAAAAGAGAAGCATTCTTATCAGAAGTTATTGTTACAATATTTAAAGTCTTTGCTTGATCTCTTTCAGTTCTCTAGATTAACGTCACAAAAATGCAAAACACAGAAAATTAAAGTTTTTCATATTTGAAGTGGAATTCATGGGTCTCTAATTATTTAGTATGACAAGTCATGTAATATTAATGAGCCATATCATACTAAAAAAAATAAGCAGTCTTTTATTTTTATTATTATTCCTCCTCCCCATCCTGTTAAGTAAACAGGGAAATTTTAATGTAACAGTGTTCACTTAATTCAGTGTTTGACACAGGCTTTTAGGGTAGTTTTTACATCCTTTGCCTGTACATATTCAATATCATCAGACTCCATTTCCTATTAACAATATAACTTGCAACACTTTTTTGTTATTCCAATAACTCACATTATATGTCAGGTAGTAGTGGAAAATGGTATGACTACACAGTAAATCCCTTACTGAAACCCTACTATTCTCAATTACTTACTTTCTAGCTACAGGCTACCACAGTATTGGTATGAATCCTGCAACTGTGGTGTAGAAAAAAATGTTTTATTATTTAGGCTTGTAGGCAAAACCAAAACCTCTTCCAATATTTCTTAAGAAGAATTTTTCCCTCATATAGAATTCATGAGCTATTTATATAGTAATATGCCACGGGACTACTCAATGTGACATACGGTTGTGGGTTGCTTTGTAGCTGTTTAAGAGTAAAACTAATAAAAAAGACAAAGGATCTGAGCTTTTATTAGCTGTCTTGATTTAAACTGGCTTAATTAGATTAAATTGCTAAGTAAAAGGAGATGGCTTGAAATTTGTATCTAAAATGGTTACATTTAATTTTGGAAATATGCTAGTTAAACAGAATTAATGCCTTTAAAATTATTTTTAATTCTTTCATAGCCTGCTTACTTGCGCTGTTTAGGCGCTTTCTCTTGCACAGTTTTCTCACTGCCAATGGCTTTCCCTTTATGACTCTGAAACCAGTAAGTGATATACTCCAGTTAATATATATTTCACAACAGAACTCATGACCTTACTACTATATCAGGGAAAGGTTAGACATTCTCCTCTTTGGTAGTAGGGCTGGTTTTTGGTAGCTTTATCTAATAAGATCGAGTTCTGCTTCTCTGCTTTAGTGCTTGTGTCCTTTAGGAGCTCTTCTCAGAGTTAAACAGACTGTAGGACATTGGTTCTAGAATATGACTTGAAAAGACACAAAATTATAAATAAATAAAAAGCTTCCCAGTATTTCTTAATATAGGCATAAATATTTAATCATATGGCCTACAGATATGTCTAGCATTTATCTTTATATTAGACACTATTAAAAGCCAATACAATTTTGTATTAGGTTTCAGAACACATGATGAGGGCACCATAGAATTTTACATCCTTGCTCTGCTTGCTACTGTGTACTTGAATGTAAGTAATTAAAATAAGTCCAGAAATACAAGAAAATAACTTCTGCTTTTTAAATAAAAACTGCTTCTAATAGAAGATATTAATGGACATACTCAAAATGTAATATCCCCAAAAATTAACAGAATTCTCTCTCTTTGGACATATTTTCTATGTTATATAATTTGGGAGAGACCAGGTGACACAAAATGAAAGAAAATTTATCTTGATTACATCATTCAGTGAGAAATTCCTCTCCACACAGGGGAATCATTTTAATGCATTATAATAAGTTCCAATTAACCTTCAAAATAAGATTTAATAGAAAGTAAGCGTGACATTAACTTTGTCCGAATGGAGCTGAAAACAGTCTCAGAATAGGCTAGAAAAGAAGCTGTACTTCTTGCTTTTTCTATTGTCATTAAGAAAAATCTACCTAATACAAGTATGTTTAACATGGTGTATTCTGTTTCAGACATTTTTGAGGACATGACTATATGCAAAGGTTTTACAATATTGCCTATTTTATGTCAATAGTGCAAACAGGAAATAAAAAGGGTGGACATTATACAGGGCAGTACTGACGCTGGATTTTATAGATTCTTTACAATTTGGTAACAAGGTTTTCTGCTTTAAATGCTGCTCAGAATTTGTATCTTATCCTGTGCAGAAAGGAAATGGCAAAAAAGAACTGCAGTTACTTCAGTCACAAGAATATTTGAAAACTCTGCATCAAAATAATCCAAACCCAATACAGACTTCCATTTACAAACAACATTTTCAGACCTGTTCTTCTATCATCATGTCCTTTTTGAAACATTGGCAATTAAAGTCTGATCCAGCTGATGCTGCATATAGTCCAAATAGCTTGAAAAGTGAGGGGTCTGAGGAAGCAACACTCTAACCTGGACTCAGTAAAGTTCATTTAGTTGCCCCAAAGTACGCATCTAAAAGTAGTTGTTTCTGGGATAAAGATTATTCTTATTTAGCAATACAGCAAAGTTGGCATATAACCCCTCCCCAATCAACATTGTTATATCTATTATTATTATTACAACATCATTATCATTCCTAGAATTTNGTAATTTTAATATTTCATTTAGTTGCCCCAAAGCACGCATCTAAAAATAGTTATTTCTGGGATAAAGAATATTATTTAGCAATACAGCAAAGTTGGCATATAACCCCTCCCCAATCAACATTGTTATATCTATTATTATTATTATCCCATCATTATAATCCCTAGAGTTTCAACATAACTAGGAAATTAATTTTTTTTTAAATCTTACTGATGTATTTAAAAAACAACNTATAGTCCAAATAGCTTGAAAAGTGAGGGGTCTGAGGAAGCAACACTCTAACCTGGACTCAGTAAAGTGTAATTTTAATATTTCATTTAGTTGCCCCAAAGCACGCATCTAAAAATAGTTATTTCTGGGATAAAGAATATTATTTAGCAATACAGCAAAGTTGGCATATAACCCCTCCCCAATCAACATTGTTATATCTATTATTATTATTACAACATCATTATCATTCCTAGAATTTCAAATTAACTAGGATTTTTTTTTTTTAATTTTACTGATGTATTTAAAAAACAACAAATACAAAACCCTCAGATGCTAGTAAAATACAATATTAGTAGATGTGGTTGACATGCAGTAAAGTTGTAGTTCAACTGCATTCATTGGAAATGAACAACCCTAAGGGACAAGTGTCAGTGAGGAGATGTTAACTTTGACAGCAACATGTACTGCCCTCTTACAAAAGGTTTGTAGAAAAATTCCACTTGTCCTGATCTATACACAATGTGCAAAGAGCAGTTACTGCATGCACACCCACCATTCTAGATGCAGGTAAGTGAAATAAAATTGTAGGCATTGAAAAAGCAGGAAGAAGAAAAAGATGGAAGGAGTGAAATTAATTTGTGTCAAATGATACGCAGAGCTTTTATTCCATTCCTTTAAGGAATACAGGATTCATGTGAAACAAGAGCAGCTTTAATTCTGGAAGTATCTTTGCAGCTACTGAGGGTGATCTGGAACTGTCAGAGCTCCATAAATTGCTACACCACCAATGTCAGAATGGCTGGAGTGTTCTGCTGGTGAGACTTGCTTAATTCAGATTAATGCTTATAAAGCAATTAAACTTCAGGGGGAGTGATATGAATTGCTCAGCTTTAACATGTTATTTAGCTGTGAAATGTGGTGTTTTTATTACCCATTGTGAACTGTCAGTGAAAGAGCTGAAGTGCTACTAGACGGAACTTTTCAAGCAAAGGGCAGAATCCTTATGGGCTGAGATCTATATACAGTGCCCTTTGGACTGGATAAGAGGAGCAGAAAGAAGCTGCAATTTATTCATGGGATGTATCAGAATCCAGTTAAAAATGCAGTGTATCTCCCTCCCATGTGTTTCTGATAGAAATATACTGCCACAGCAGCAGATAATCCAATCAGGTCTAAATTGAAACAATATGAACCTGCAAAAAAATTGGAAAATCTGCACTTAGGAAATATGTTTCCGAGGGAGCTGCATAATTCTGTTCTGGGACAAGGACAGCCTGGACTTTACAAATTTTCCATCATTCAGAAGAGTTACAATGGTTAAGTCTCACAAACTCAATGAAGGGTACGAAACTGTCTTTTCTTTGAGCAGAGCTACAGCATGTTGATGTCAATTGCAGCTACAATGGTTGAAAGGTTAAATGAAATGAGCATGTTTGAAGTCTGCTAGTCAAGCATATTCCAAATACAAAATGCAGGAGAGGAAAGTGTTGCTTCAGAAATTTCGGAAGTAATGAAGGCATATTTAGAAACACAGCTTGTACATTAAACTAATTATTAAAAGAAAACAAAACCAACCAACAAAACAGAGAGAAAGTACATAAAATGGAATTCTAAAGATTTAAAAAGCAACACAGTCCATAGAGAGCCATTACACTTCCCTATTAAGCTATAAATTTAGTTTAGTGTAAATTAATAACTGAGAACAGGTATTGGTATTTTCTTAACTGGTAATAATCTATAGGGATTTTAATTTTAAGTGTTTTGCAACATGTACTACAAGACTAGAAAAAAGAACACTAACAGGTTATGTCACTTAGTATAATAAAAATCCCAACATCAGCACAGTAGCTCTTCAGCAAGCATTCCCAAGGATCTCACATTTTCTATACAATGTTACAAATGAGCAGCAGGGCTAAGGCTTATGGACTAAAGTAGAAAATTAAAAACATTTCTTGCCTTCCACTGAGTAAAAAAAATTTTTTTTTGATAGAACAGAAACATAACCAGGAACATTTTAAAATACCAGATGTTTTAAATTACAGCTTTCTTTAAACTATTTAAAATAGTTTCTGCTCTGCTTTCACTTAAGCAAGTGAATATAAGGCTTCTGAATATTCCTCTGTATAAGTCTCTTTTCCAAAAAGTGATACTAGAAAGATGTGCCAGGAAGTGAACTAATTAACTAAATATTAGGGGATAACAAATATTTCAGTTTTTCATTTCTGGTGTGCTGAATGCATATAATCTGCAACGACTGACGATCTAGAGAAAAAATCCTTATAGATGTATTCTCTATTCAAAAGCTAAGAAGCATTAGCCTTTATTTATGCTATTACTTTTCATGGAAAGCTCCATGTTTGAAGCACCAGAATCATGCACTGCTGTTTGTTAGCCTACGAAATCAAAGTTTATAAAAGTTAACAACTATTGCACTAATAATCAGTGCAAAAGGCAGCATCCATTGTGACTCTGACTTTTCTACACCTCTGCAAACACCAACCCCATAATTTGCAACAAGTTAAAATATACCTTTTTCCTTGGGCTTGGTTTCTTGACAGAAATAATTCTCCGTGAAATTGATTAAAATCCAATTCTGCTCCAGAGTCTAATGATTGCAAAAATACTTGAGAGCTTCTGAGCTCTTATTTGTCCTTCTCTGCTTCTGGAGGACTCCTTCAGAAAGTGCACCCAAAGAAAGTGCACCCTGAGGGGCATTTCTCAGTAATTGTGGTGGATATATTTTGCAACAGTGAGTACATCTACACTTTAAACTGCAGCACAGTGTTGATATAACTGAGCTGGATTTGTACTGGAACCAACCTAGCTATAATAACACAGAGTTCTGGATGAGCTAACCTAATCTGGCTTGTAGGAGAATCAGCCAACCTTATGTACCATTTCCCACTCTATCATCCTGTGCTAATATGCTGAGCTTTGTCTACAGCCTGTGCCAATATATCTTGCCTATCTCTAAGCCATCACTATAGAATGTTAAGCTACAGAAGACTGCACTTTGAAATGTGATAGGACATACCCTAAACGACAGCAAAAGTTTTATCTTTCATTGTCAGATATGTTTGTTTGAACTGGATATCTGAGGATCAATAACCATGGGAAATGGAGACATTCATCTCCACTTACTAAAATGTTTGTGCAAATGTTGCTATTCACACAATGTCTGTCAGTGTTCCTCCATACAGATGCCTTCCAAAGCTTTTTCCTGCCCATAAATACCTTGTGTGTTTGAAGTGACAAGACTTGCAGTAGAACTTGAATTTTCATGATGTTTCTCCTGAGACACTCCTGTTTCTGAGTGGGCTTCACAGAACACTGCTATATGGACAGATCACAAGATAGAGGTGGATTGAGGGAGAAGCAGCTGCTTCAACAGTGAATTTTATGTTAAGTAGATTCACTAGACAGCCCTAGTGCCCATTTTGTCTTACTAATGAAACATTCCCTGTCCACAGCAAAAGGTGATTGTATATCATGCTGTCTATGCCCAAATCTCTGCTTTCAATGATCCCACTGAACTGTATAAAATTAAAAGCTGTGCACAGCATTTTCAGAGACACATTTTTGATACGATAAAGCAATAAAAACATTCTCTCCTGTTGGGTCAGAGTGGTCACAAATCTATAAATAAGAAAAATGGAAACATGGCATATGGATAATTCCTTAAACAAAGATCCTCTTGCATAAATCATGAGTGATTCAATCAAACAAGATGCAACTCTTACAAATATGTCATGAAATCACATTGGCTTGTCTTAAAAATCCCTTTGTTTGAGAAAAAAGTAGTTTTCCTCTTGCTTTCCTTATGGTAGCCTGTAGCTCTAAAGTTGTGTTAAAAAAAACTTTACTCGAGGGATTTGTTTGTCAAAACTTTTCACTGAATTTAGCTTGTAAAATGACAGCAGGAATTAAATCTTGGATGCAAACATTTTCTTAGGATGTACAATGCAGGCCTTTCTCAGGCAAAATGCTTATTTATTTGGGTAACAGGGAGAAAGTTGATAGAAATAAACTACTACTGTATGCTTTTCTTGATTGCTATTTCATAGGATACCTTTTGACGTTTCTAACATTTGTTACTGCCTCATTTATTCGGTTCCTAAATCTGTAATATCTGCTAAGGCAAAAGTCATACTGAATTGACTAGAAAACTGGCACAAGCAACCATTAATTTCTCCTTGGCTCTGCTATTGAAAAATAAAATAAATTTAATTGTCACATTATTAAATCTTGGAAACAACTGTGATTCATAATATATAATTCCAACCAGGGAACATCGTCAGTAAACAACTATGATGGCATCTAATCATTCATAAAAACCACAGGATACTGTTCCCTTCCCCAAAAAGATAAAGTTCTTTTAATACCCTGGGTTGTGCAGAAAGGAGCAGACAAGATCTCAAGGACACTGTTTATGAATACACGAATTGTGGCAGCCCCATTGGCAGGATATCAAGTCTGAAGGACTTACTGATCGAACATTATGTGAATGAAGTATTTGATACACTCACAGACTCAGTATCACGTCCAAATGAGACACTGCAGCCTCAGATGTGTCTCATATTCTGTAAACCTACCAGGTGGAACCACTGGCTTGCTCCACCAGTGACTATGAAAGAACTTGAGATCCCACTCACCATCCATAGCAACCCTTAACCATTTCACAGGGTAAGATTTCAACTCAGAGCATTCCAGAGCAACAAACTGAAGCACTACACATTATAATTGTCTTCAAAGCCTATAAGGCCTCTTACAGCAATACCTTAATAACAGCAACACCTTAATAACCACTTCATTAGGCACAAGATGTAAATGGTGCAAAAAAGGACCTTCAAAGTAAATGCTCACTATCTTTTCTCTCTTGCTCATACTTGTGCAAAGCCACCGGGCTCAATTCCATTTTGTTACTGATGTTGCCTGAGTGCAACTAATCACAGAACACAATTTATAAGATTGTTACCTGAGAGTCTTAGGGTCCTTACAGAGGAGAGATGTGAATCAGAGAAAAGAGAGTAGCAGTAGGATGAATTGGAAAGACTTTGCTGTAGGGAGTGGGCAGAGTGGGCTAAGTGCAAGCAAAGAAAATTTAGGAGAAAGCTTTCTAAATTAGCCTGGTAAGGAAACAGCAGGAAGCATGTGCAGGGGGAGAAGGACTGAGCACAATAAAACCAAGTTTGATACAAGGAGAATCTGAAGGGGATCTCAAAGAAGAAGAGTTATACGCTTTAGGAAAGTGGCCAAAAAAAGGTACACGGGGGTTAGGTAAGAGAAAGTGAAACAATGGAAGTGTCAAGTCAGCTAGGAAAGTGTAGGTTACAAGGCATATGTTACAAGTGACAGGAATCAAATCAAGAGAGTATTAAGGCACAGACAGAGGTGGGAGGTGAGGAAAATGTGTGTTATACAAGATATTACAAAAATTTGGTAGTAAACTGAATATGAAAAGAAATGGAGTAATGAAATATACCTTCTACTGCCCACCACACTGATGAGAATGAATGGGATAAATAGTAATAGAATGATAGAACACAAAAGTATTTGGGATCAAAATGTAGCACTCATTTTGATACTGAAAATGCCAGTAAAATAGCAAAGCTCAGGAGAAAGCTGTTTTATTTAGTTGTATGTTTACTCCTTGAATTGTCAGACCATCACCATGACAAATGGCTCGGTTCATTTAACAGAGAATTCTAAGGGTAAAGGCTGGTGGTGTTCACAGAAGTTCCTTCAGTGTTTTTAAAGAAACTATATTTTGTCAGACGGCAGCAAACCAAAAGCACAACTCCTGGCCTGCGCTAGAGCTGACAGATGTGCATGATTTTGAGTAACATGCCTTCATTCTGTGCGTCCAGCAACATTGCAGCAGAGCTGAATGAGAGAGATTACGTGTGGCTCCAGCCTCATACAATCAGCTTAGCACCATAAAGAATGCGACAAGATGAGGTCTGCAAATTGGACAGTTCAGTCTGGGCACTGTATTTTTTTTTAAGTGGATATATAATCCTCATTGTTTATCATTGATCCTGTCTCAGCCCACAACTGAGATGACATTTCAATCCCAGGTTCCTGAAGTTCAGAGGTTTACAGCATTCTCATCAGAAAGATATCTTGAATGACATTTTTTTTAAGTGCAAAATTATTAAAGACCAATTTTTATGCTTAGAAATGCCTTTTTTTTGTACCTAGGTGACTTAAAATAATTTTTAAAAATCCAAACATGGGTTGTTCAAACAAATGAAGATAAAAGTGTAAGATTTAAGAAATGACATAAACCTATACTAAACTAATCACCTGTGCAGTGAAGTTCATAGAACATACTCCTGCTTTCAAGTGACAGAATTACAGAACAATTTACATTGGAAAAAACCTCTGGAAATCATCTGGTTTTAACCTCACATCCTGAAAAGTCTAGCAGACAATATTGCAGCACGGGGCACCTTAGAAGAGCTCAACAGGAGCTCTTACAGACTGGGAGGGTGCTGACCACGCTCCAACCCATACACTCACAAGCATAATGGAGATCCGATCTTTGCAAGGACATGGTGCACAGGACATGCCTCATCCCCGTTTCTTTTTAGGTTGGCAAACGTGTGCTGCTGCTGCTGGATGTGCATTTCTGTTGTCTTTAAGGCAACAGCAACCAATCTATTCTTCCCACCCACTCCTGTGAGTCACCAGGCTTTACTCACTGACCTGTCTGCTGAAGTGGGTGTCCTCGGAAGGTCACTACCTGTGTGCTGTTATCCTGATGACCTCAACTGGATGCAATTCTCACGTTCCTTCTCCCATGGCTACTTTGGTGCTTCTATACCTTTTCAATCCAATTCTCACCAAAGCGTCCCACTACAATTCTCAGCAAAAGTAGAGAAGGGCCTTGTCCATTTGAGCATTATGAACCTTCCAGTGCTGGAGGGTTCACAAAGCCCTGGGCAGTGACTCACGGTGAGGAATGTACTTTTATTTCAACCACCCATAAGCTGCAATATCAAATAAAGATAAAATTTATATGTACATATTTTAACAGGAATATTCACATTTTCAGGTATTTTTCTTTATAATATATTACATCTTTGATTAATCTGATTTTCAAAAGCAGGTCTAACACACAGTGCACTTTCCAGCAAGTGTTACAAAGGAGGGAATGTGTTGTTTGATAAACTATGTTTCCATACTTACAAATCCATTACTATATATACAGGAAGATGCATAGATAAAAGCTGAAACTGCAATTTTCACATTGAAAATGAGCACTAGTATCTCTTCATAAAAGAAACAACATCAGATAGAATATTGTTGCTAGTGACTGTCGTTCAACTGGAATAAAACACTGCATTTCTGAAAATGCAGAAATAAAGAAGTGCAAATTCAAGGCCAGGTTGGATGGGGCTTTGAAAAACCTGGTCTAGAGGATAATGTCCCTGACCTTGGCAGGAGGGTTGGAACTAGATGATCTCTGAAGTCCCCTCCTATTCAAACCATTCTATGATACCATGAAAACTAGCTCAATATATTTCTTTAAACATTACATTAATAGATTAACGCTTCAATCTACATATATACAATATACAATACATTGTACATATACAATATGTATGTGTACTATAATGTTTAGCTGGATAATTTTATCTGATATTTGAAGAAAATAATTCAGTCATAGCTGTGCATAGCATGAGTCCTTGAAAGGGAGTGACACACACAAACACAGAAATTCCTCGCCTTTAAGCCCACTTCACCAGAGGGTATAAGATGTTTCTATTGAAAAGTTGATTCAAGACTGAAGAAAAGAAGGATTTAACAGAACTATCAGGGAGTTACTTTAATAAAAGAGAAGCTTCATTTAAACAATTTAAAGCTGGGACACAATGGCATTATCACAATAGTGAGTATTAATTATTATGTTTGCTCTTTCCGGCCTGTCACAATGATGAACAATAATGATTGCACAATGTGAGATATTCATCATTTAGCTAATTCACTCAGTCTAGGCAGAGGATCAAAGATGTTTCTATACTGTCTATTCCTTAACAACGGCCTTTTTTGGTTCCAGTGTAACTGAAAGAAACCCCAAAACTGGTATGACCTGTGCATATCTTGTCTGTCACATCCCAGAGCCCAAAAGCCAGCTGCAGGAACACAACAACTTCAGCCTTTCCAGGGCAGCTGGCACTCTGGAGAGGCAGAGCAGAGATCTAGGACTTCAGTTCCCTTCCTCTCAGACTTGCAGCAGATAGAAAAATAGGAGAGTTTCAAGGACATCTGGAGCTGCACGCAAGATGCGAGCTTTGTCAAGTGTCCTCCCTGGAACCAGTGCGTTGAGCTGAACAGACCCCCAATATTTACCCATTTCCTATCAACACAATTCCCTGTGGTGTCCCCATTATCCCTTTGCTCATCAGTGAATGTATGATGCTTGCTGTTTGCTGCCTAGCACACTGCATTTCTTTTTGCAGATGGGTGAATAACCATTCATATCCCTGACTAGAGTCTTTCTTTTGCTAGAGATATGCAACTGGATTTGTGTGAGGCAGCTGCTCAGTATTTGTTTGCTGGTCTGAGGGGTCCAGTATGTCATGGTGGACAGATGACGTCAGTTCTGGAGCTGGCAGCACAGGAACTGGGCCACTGCTTAGTGCTATGAATGCTGATGAAATTGCTTTCCCAAGATTTGTTTCTTCTCTCAGAACAAAAGATCTTGCAATATATGGGTTCAGTTTGATTTTTTTTTTCTATAAGTCTTTCAGGCCATTGTCTGAGCGCTCTGCACACCTTCCATGTATTCTCTAGAAAATTTGATGTAAGCATTGCAGTGTGTCTGGTAGTGCAAAATTTGGTATTTTAACAGGCATACAGCCAGGGCAGAAATTTCTTCTCATCCACATGCCAGTGCAGAAATCCCACTAGTAATTAATATTTCTTCCTGAAAAACCCTTATCGTCCATCTTCCCCACCACAAAAAGGCACCACTCCAATCCACTGCGACTCAAAACTGATGTCAAATACCATTATCTCCTTCTCTGGAATTTTCTGACATACCCTACTTGTTGCACTTCCGTCTGTTTAGACACTGTACTTTGCACAGCAAAATCTGTATTACTGTGTCTCGTCCATGCAAGTTATTGCTAATCTTTTAACAGCAAATAATGGATCTAATCCATCAACTACGTGCATTACTATAACACATACATGTATATTTGAATTTTAAATTTTATGAGTATACAAACATAAAAGCAAGTGTCGTATCAACCCTCCAAAAATTCCCAGACAAATGCAACTCTTCAAAAATGATCAAAGGAGTTCTGGGCCCGAAGAAATGGAGTGATATGAGCCTTACTCTTCAATACAGACAGCCATTTGCTGATCATTGTATATTTTTTGTTTCCCAGTATTTACTATTTCTCATAGCATTATTCTGTTCCTCTTTTTGTTCTTTGTGCCTCGATTGACATTGCTAGTGTCTGAGCAGCAAAATAAAACATACAGGGTAACTCTGAAAAAACTAAAAAAAAAAAAAAAAATCTCTAATGTAATGAGGTTGGCTTTCTTGCATGCAGACAGACAAGACTGTAAGCAAAAGAAAAGAGAGGAAAAGGTAAGCATAAAGACGAAATACTGCTAATGAAAGAAGTGCAGCGTGATACAGTAAAAAGGAGGCAGCATCAAATATGCAGCAGGATTGTTTATTACAAGTTACTGTTTTACAGTCAGTGGATAGATAATTCTAGTTTGGACACCCGCATAGAATGATGTCCACAGCTGCACTTTACTGATCATACTGTGTGAAATTGTTTCTCTTCCTTGAGCAAAAGGCAAACAAAAGGTTACAGGGATGAATGTGTTTGTAAAGTAATCTGCATCACTGAGTGCAGAAAATTTCCACACCTGTATCTATGATGTCAATTTATACCCTTGGTCTGCCTGGCAAATATAAATATATATGCCTATATATATATGCATAATTTAAAATACTCTAGGTGTCTTGAGGCAGTAGCATGTATAAATGTGTGAGCACACACGTATGTGTTCTAGAACTAGAGAAAAGCTGTTACCCTCTCAAGATACCTACAGAATTTCAAATACACACACATGCATTATATGAGCTATCTGTATAAATGACAAACAGTGAGTGAAGCATCCTGGTAATTTTATTAAAACTGAAAATTAATTATAAGACTGGCACAACTGACATTTCTCTTCATGAATAATTTTACTTTACTGAAACAGAAAATAGGCCACTTAATTTTTAAAATGGCATAAAGTTCAGAAAGCTGTTAAATCTATTCATAGTCATATCTGAACATCAAAACTGCACTTAAAAGAGCCACCCCAGAAAGTTTCTTTCTATGTGTTTTTTTGCCATTCCTCCCTCCTCTCAGTCCCAAAGTCAATGAGAATTCATATTTTAATAAATCAATTTGCTTTACTGAAGCCTTACATTTACACTGATGAACACAAAGAACTATTCTTAGAGTCAAAAAACAATATTTCAGCATGAAGCAGGTGCTTTGGCCATGTTACAATAAATTCATAAAAAGAATCTGAACGCAAATGCTGCCATTAGCACAGCACATTACTTTGGAACAAGCTGTCTTGGGAGGTATACCAGGGAAAGGAAGGGAGAAACCACTGCACTCAGTGCTTCTGCACTCCAGCCTTATAACATGCTTTTAACTTGCCTGTCAAGTGGCACAGTTGGACAAAGCAGTCATGTAAGAAAGTTTCATTGATCCTTAAGAAATAAATGACACAAAATTTACTGGAAACTTGGTTCATTTGGTATTTTTGTGGGATTTACCAATATGCAATATCATTACTTCACCTTTACATCATCTGCATACCATTCATTTTCAGTTCTGACTTGCTCTTTCCAAATCTTTTAAGAGCTGTTTCTCTATTTCCCCATCCAAAAAAACACCCTTCTTCAGATGCCTACCAGAGCACTTGTACAATCTCTGTATGCTTAAGTTCCACTGAAAGTAGATGCATGGTTAAGTGTGATCCTATTGTCTTAAGAGGATACTTTATATTCTAGGATATGATTTGGCTAAATACAACTGGTAAAACAGAAGTGTGGTGCTTGAGAAAGCATTTTGGTGAGCTTCCAGGGACTTACCTGCCAGCTGCCAAGCTGGCTTACAGCTAGGCTCAATCTATTCACCCATCCATCACCAAAAGGCTCTGAATGACTGATAACAAAAACAGATGATTCATCATTGGTATGGTTTCTGTTCTCTCTTTGTCCTATGGACAATGTGGCATTTTAAGATTAAGTGTGATATTTCAGGCTAAGAAAAACTTACAATATAAAGAGGACAATTTTTATATTACTGGATAGATACTTGTTCCTAATTTTTAGAAGACAGAGAGGGCCAGAAATGAAATTTTTAATTGTTATTTGATCTTCAAATGAGCAGGTACCCATGCCTATCATCTTGAGTGCAAATACTGTCAGAAGATGCTCTCCCTTTTGGTCCTTTTAGATAGATCTGACTAGTAAGATTATATTTCATTTCCATTTACTTAACAAGTGTTATTCAAGGTGTTGACCTTGAATTTAATAGCACAAACATCAGGACTTATCTCAGAGGACTATTAGAAGGAAAAGACAACATTAGGTCTTGGTGATGGCAGAGAAGGAAGGAGAAATACATTACAATCTTGAAAAGCACAGACAGCACTTCCACTTAACAACTTTGCTCAAGTGATACAAATAAAATGAGGAATTAACACCAAAAAAAGCTCTTCTCTTTAACCTTTAAGTACTTGCTAGCTGCATTGCTAGTGTATCAGGTCACTGTAGAAAAAGCTATGACTATTCAAGTAAGCTGGATACCTAATTCGCACTGTGAAAACAGAATCATAGATTGGAACAGTTTTGGTTGGACAGTACCTTTAAAGGTCGTCTAGTCCAACCCCCCTGTAATGAGCAGAGGCATAGAGAAGTCACAGAGACAAATGATCTGAGCATGAGATCTTTGCAACATGAATTTAGCAGCATGGGATAGGTGAGGAAGGAAACACAGCTGAGATACCATTACCTTTTGGGCTGTGATGAGAGTCAGTCTAGACTAAGATATTTTGCACAGTCACAATGTTCACAATCTATATAGGATTTTGAACAGTTTCTCACAGGAACAGTGAGATAGTCACAAAAGAAATATTCAGGAGCTGAATAAATGTCCTTCAAGGGAAAGCTTAAAAGAGCTCAATCTGTTTAGTTTGTCAAAGAACGAGAGGCAACTTGATTACAGGAATAAGCATCAGCTACAAAAGTGCTCTTTGATTCAGTGGACACAGTAAAATATCTGAAAGCAAATCCAAGTACTAGAGCATTACAAAACATCAGCATTACACTGAATATATATTTTACAATACAGTTTTAGTCATACAATAACTCATCATTTTCTTCCACAGGAAGCTTCACTGAGTTTGCAGTATATTCAGCAGTTATTTAGTGAATTTTTTGGTTTATTCTCATTGTATAATTTGTGGCCCTGCAATTCACTCATTGTTCCATTTAAACCTAGCACCAAACACAGCACTGTTTATTTTTTTGACTTTCATTTAGCTGTCATTTTAAGAGCATAGAAGTGTAACTCAGTGAACTGAAAGATACAGGAAGATAAAAGCCCTCATTACACACACATTATACAACATTCCACCTGGTGATTCAAACACTACTCAAAATTTCTGCTTAAGATGTTTATAACATTCTAGCTAAATAAACTAAATATTTTTAATATTGGTAGAAGCACTGGTAAGCCTTTTTTTGAGAAAAAGAAAAGGTTTTTTTTGAGAGTTACTTGTAGGAATTATTTAAAGAGTGGAAAGCCAGTATCAGCTTGAGTTTTGAGCATGTTGGTTTTTAACGGAGAATAGCTTTGTGGAAATACTCCAGGTCCCCCATCATGTATTGGGAGGCAAATGGCATCTGTACTTCTTGGTAAACACCTGCAGTGTAGATCCTCAGCAGTCAAGCCATACTTTCACAAAAAGCTATTCCACAGCAGAAGCTTCAAGGTCAGATGCTTTTTCAAGCAGACTGTGGTCAGGTCACTGCTTGTGAGTCACCAAGGGGGGAATATTTTCTTTCCGTTCACAGGAGAACATCTCCTGCCTGAGTACAGACTGGCTATCCATCTGAAATGGGAGTTTTCTTTCTTTGCCATGCACTGCCTGCCAAGATCAGTTCCCCTGCCTAGAGCAACACCTGCCCTGTTGTGGAAAGGTTTGGGTTTACTGACCAACACCTTCTGCTGTGGGTATTGCCAATACAACCTTGAAAGCTTACAAAAGGGGGTCTAAAAGAACCCTTCAGCCCTGAGCTGGGCCATCCACTGGGAGGAACTGATGCACACAGTCTAATACCAGATTTTCCTGGCTGGGTCTCCACCAGCCTGTCCCAGTCCCAGTCCTGTCTCAACCTGACTCCTCACACCAGTCCCAGGTAACTCTCCCACCATGCCTGTTGACTCCAGAGCCATATCTGCATCATGGGCTGCACATCAGCCCCCACGTTCTTCCTCACTACAGCCCCATACACCTTGCAGGTTTCCTTGCAGTTATTCTCAAAACCAGATTGTGACACACCTTTCTTTCTACAAGGCCACCTATCTGCAAGTAACTTGAGCAATTCCAAGTTTAATAAAGAAAGCTGAGAGGAAAGACAGTCTGTCCCTGTTCCTTTCTCCAATTCCTGAACTACCACCAGTGGTGGTAATCTTCATAGATGTTACTTTCAAAATGCAATATATATCTACAAAACACTTGTGAATCTGAGTGTTTCAGAGAACTATAGCTTTGTGACACTTTGGCTAAATTTCTTGGACACTGCAAGAGAGATCAGACAGAACCTAAATGGATTTTAAGTGCCTGCTCAGTGCTTTAGAGATTCTGGGACATCTCAGGTTTTCACACTATCTGGACTAAACTTTAAGTGATGCTGTTATTTCAACTTCTGCTGAATGTTTGTGTCCACTCATTGATGGTGGAAAAGATAAAATGGGAAAATGGAAGGTATGTTGAGTTATGGCATTTATTATGCCTATAAAATGCTGTGCTGCATCATCTCTGCAGGGAAAAACAATCTGAGTGAAACACACAGGATTTAGTTTTTAAAAGTGTAGAGCTGTAGTAGGTTAAAAGCTGCACATCTTGTACTTCTTGATTTGTCTTTGCAAATGAATTTTAAACCTAAGGTACATTTTGAAGAGTCCTGAGCTCTTTGCAGCTTATCACAGCACTTTCACAGTTGCAGATTTATTGTTTTTACTAGAAAGTCACGATTATCTTATGTTACAATGTGAGACATAAGGTACACACCTGACCATACTATATTACTGTCAGAACAGTAGTTTATATTGGACAGGCACTGCTTCAGCACACAATGTGTGCAAAGGCCACAGGAGAATTTCCTGAGCTTTGCTCTCCAAGGATCCTTAGTACTCCGTAGCAACCTTGCAGGGAGGACTGAAATCACAGCCTGCAGGCAGCAGGTGATAAGTATCCCTGTATACTTGAAAGAGTTGCTGGCTACAGCAAGCACATGTACATCTTCAGAAAAAGATATTTAACGGCAAGTCATCAAACTAGGATATAGATAAAAATGTTAAGGCTGAACACAGCAAGAGGAATAGTGGTAAGCAGACTCCTGCAGTGGCCTTATATGAACACACAGAGTGCACAGCTTTAGATGATGCTTTCAAGAAAATTTGACAACAGGTTTCCTATAAACCTAGTCTGGACTGAGAAGCACCAGAAATGCATGAAATGACAGTCTGAGAGACTGTGATCTAATTGCTAGAACTATTGACCACTAGAAGCCCTTATGCATGTCAGGCTATATTATGGTGTGTATCATTTATACTGAGCTGTTGCTGCATTCTTTCCTGGTACTGCCTCAATGACTACATTTTTTCAGCTGATAAACTTTGTCTAGTGGAGTTTGCAATTGTTCCACAAGGAACAATTTCAGGACTGAAATATTACAAGGCATAACCATATATATTTTGCTTATCCCTTTCACTTTTAAGGCAAGATATTGAGTCCTGATGCTTCTCATTCTCTGCCATGCAGTTAAGGGGGTAGAAGTGTCCAGGCCCTCATTATGCACAGCTGACCTTTTATTTCCAGCAAGTACATCCAATTTCAGATAGCCCACAGTGTGGTCTTGAAATGCTATTTTTCCATCATGCTAAACTAATCTGAGGTCTACATTTTTACACATTTTATAAACTCAAGAGTTTGCTTTCCAGTGTTGTATGAAAAATAGAGGTCATGCAGAAGGTTATAACTCTTTCAACAAAACAACTGTTGTGACACTTTTGAAAGAAGAGAAGGACAGGCACTTATAAACACTGGGCAAACCACTGCAATCAACATATCTAAGAAATTCCACTTTTTTTTTTTTTTTTTGGTGACTGCTGTCTCTAGACAGCACCCCACTCCCCATATTGTAATGATATTTCTGATTTAAATATTATATTGAGGAAAGTTTAAACTTGATCAACACCGATTAAAAACTTCATTTAATTTATACATCTCTTGCAAGAGAAGTCTGTCTCCATTTTCTTTTCTCCTTGTATTCATGATTGCTGAAGAGCTGTATCTTCTCTTTCCACTGTTTTCACACAATTTGCTTAATGGCATTGTTAGCTCCACTTTCCACTCAGCATTTCATTTATATACTTCTCAAACTTCTTCTAGTCAATGTTTAGCCTTTAAGTTCTGATACCCTGATATTACATTATGTACAGTGTTTTCAATCTCAAATAATCTGGTATTTAGATTACATATTACTTAAAATGTCAGTTCTTGTCCATCTACTCAATAACTATGTCCTCAGTCACAGTGTCCTCATCTCACATACTATTTCCCTTCCTCCCCTTGTTCACAGGCAGGAAGATTCCCATCTTGAACACACTGCTAGCTGCATACATGTCACAGCACAATTTTGCTTTGGCCCACGATCTCGTTTATTTTCTAAATCACTCAGCAATGAGCCACAATGACTCCTCCCTAGGACCTCATCATGCGGGGTCAGCCTTCTCTTATGATCAGGAAGTTCCTTTGAATTTTAAACTTCTGCAGAAATCCATGTCTATTCACACAGCCACCACCATTCGGATGTTATTGATTACAGTCACCACAAGCATTGCTCAGGCTAATGACCTGCTAATGACCTTCTCCATCCACTCTCTGACATTAGTACCTCAGGAGGTGAGGACGGCTTGTTCTTGCCTAACCTTGGCTGCCCGAGATAAGCAAACGTTTATCACCTGTACCATCTTAGCCTTCTCACTCGGAAAGCTACAGACTCATTTTAGGTAAAACCTTTCGCTACACTTACTCCTAAAAACAAGCCGTAATTGTCTTGTTTACTCTACAACACCAATCCTTTAGATTTTTTTTTTTTTTTAACTTAGTAGCGCATTTTAAGGCTATTACCCCATTCATCATTACTTTATAAAGCTGAAGAAACGAAACTCCGTAACCCCAAAATTTCCAGCGGGTCATATTCTTTTGTAACAACAA